>JBCEWB010097641.1:0-12240 GCA_039654565.1 Peronia peronii
TGGTTGTGTGGCTATAAATAACGACGAAATCGTAATAGTCTCACACATGCACGTAATAGGTGTCACCCTCTCACGGTGATTGAGCGACGGGTGAGGTATGAAACGGGGGACGGTGCATTATTTCAACACGCTTGCGCCTTTTTCATACCGCTTGGCAGTACAGCACATTGCGGGCGCCGGTACTTGACTCGCTCACGGACGATTTCTTTGTCGGGGCTTTTTATGTCATACTGCTGGGCAGTACAGGACATTGCATTGATTGCAGGTACCGGTAGGTCTACTTGACGTGTTCAGGGATGATTTGTTTGTTGGAGGGAACTGGTTCGGTATCTGAGTTTGGTCTTGGTTACGCTTAATATGAAAGAAAAGTGCGATCGGAGAAACGAAAACCGTTCATCATAAGCATAGCTTTCATATCGGCCCATCGTTTTATTTCTTTGTAAGCATACGGAATTACATAGCAAAAAAACCATTCCCAAAGATTCTTTCTTAATAACGCAAGTTTCTTTTTTAAGCATTTTCTTACTAAGCGTGTTAGAGTGTAAATAATTTTTTTTTTTTTTCATATTCAAGGATCATAGTCACAGCAGCTGCTATAACAGCACACCCAATAGTTTTTCCATTATTTCCCTTAATTTGTACCAAGTTTAGTTTTGCAATGGTGGGTGGTGGATTTTAAATAAATTTTTCTTGGCTGTCATTCTCACACCTGACAAACAACAACCATGAGATTCCTATGTACTAGTGAACATAGACTTATTTGCAAACATTTCACATAAGAAATTAACTTTCATTGTTTTACTTTAGGTTTACAATCTGTAATATTCCACATCACATTGTTGACAACAATGGCCTCATTACTTTCACTGACATACAAGAACAGCATGGATGTCAAGGTTTGTTTTGGAGAAAATATTTTGTGGTTCATGAAGATAACGAATCATGTACAATCAGTTATAAGATAACTGCTTTTTATCTTTAATTTATGGTGCATGTCATCTAAAATAGTTAAATTCCACTGACTTTTTTGTTTTGTTTCTTTTTTAAAAATTTCTTTGCTTTTAAAAACATCTTAAATTACAGGGCTAGTAGAGAACCACTACAGCCAAAAACGACCATCAGAGAGTTAAGGAAAAACTTTCTACACCTTCAGCAAACTGCTCTCCTCTTCTTCACCTAATCATCTCCCTTATCAAAGACAGGAATGACTTTGTGCAGAGTGATGGAAGCTCATCCTATATTTCTCAGTACAGAATGGAATCATCACAGGTCTTTCTCCTGACCTCTTTGAAATTTACTTTCCCATCCTTCCTCATCAAACATTCAAAGAAACTGAAGATCCTCCATGTCACTGTTTTTTGCCATAGGATAAAATGACAGGTCTCTCATGTAGCTTGTAGCCGTTCACTAATTTGATTGCTTCCCCTGCTGTTGTTTCATCTGTAAAGGAAAACAAAGACTATGAAACAAGCTGGAGTGGACTATATGTATAAAATCTCAATGACAAATTACATACAGGTTTTTAATCTTGGTATATGTATTTTGTGCTCCATCAACTTGATCAAGCCAATCTTGTCTTTTATGAGTAAGTCTTATGAAATTCATGCCATAGAATATTCAACATCTACTACATTAATTTTTGTTGCTTTAAATTTTGCATTGTCAAGGAGATAGCATGGCCAAGTGATTACAAGGCACCTGCCTCTTGATGACAGTGTGGAAAATGTTCCATGTTCAAATCTTATTAGAACCTTCCAACTTTTTTTTTTCTTCAGTGATTCAATGATCTCACTAGTTTCCTGGGTAAGGAAGCCCCATGTCTAGCCTTCTCAGATAAGGATGAATATATTGTGGGGGTCCCATGTGTACATTAGACACGCTTAAGCACCTTTGATAGTCAAACCCTGGATGAAGAGTAAGTAGGGATAACACTGTTCTGGAAAAATTTCTAGATTCCAGCTTTCTGCCCATAAGACTATCTTTTTACCAAACTGAGCATGCACTTTAAGCTGAAATAATCCTACTTTACTTGGACTGAAATGCTGCATATAAAATTAAAATAAAATCACATCATCAGAATACAATGATTACATAAACTAATCAAAGTATGATTTAACCAGAAATACCTTCAGTGTCTAGGTTTAATATTCAAACTTAAAATGGAACGGGGGGAAAAAAGCTGGAATGGGATGCAGCAGACTGAAAATCAGTTTCTTTTTTCATTGAACTGATGGAATTTTAATTAGTTTTGGTGACCAATTCTTTGCCTGTGTTTAAAAATTTTATCACATACTAGTAATAACTTTTTCTAAACTTAACTTTCATGCTTTATTTTTCTTACAATGCAAAGTTAATTACATGTTGGTAAGAAAAGCATGAAGAAAGATCTTGCATTTCTCCCATTTTTAAAGTTTTGCTCCCTCAATAAAAAGAGCATGATTTTTGATTTTATTGACCATGAAGTAATTGATGTTCACTTTGAATATAAGATCAGATATAAACTTTATTTGTCCTCAGTTCCATTCAAAGATACATTAACATGTATATAGACAAAAACATCATGAATAGCATCAGAACAAGGCAGACTCAAGAAACACTGTCTCAGCTTGATAAGCTCTTCATTGATGGCAGAAATGAATTTCTATAACACCCACAATTAGTTCTCACATGCAACAAACACCCTCTTCTTTCAGAATACTGTACTTCAGTTGATTTCACTTTCATGATATGTTTATTTATTCTCCATTTGCAATGCTCATATATATTTCCCATGCAAGCTGTAGTACAGTGGTCTCCACCTAAGAACCCTCCACCTAAGAGCCCGGTCTGCCTAAGAACCCGCCTTTGCTGCGAAACGGAATTTTTCCTCTATAATTTGCCCCTCTAAGAACCCGCTGCAGGCGCTCCCAAATAAAAAAAATCCACCTAAGAGCCCGGTGTCGGGCCAAGACACACAAGTACTTATGGTATAATTCCACATCATACTGTCCACTTGAGAGAAATGCACAGTGCTAGAATTGCAGTAAAATGGGGACAGGGGTGGAGAGAACAGGTAGACAAAGGAGTGGAAGTGATGGTTGATGTATGACTGCATAATCAGGCCATGTTGTTGACTAATACGTAACCATTTCTTTGTTTGACAACACGTGGGACAGCTCCTGTGACTGACTTTGTGGATAAGGAGGAGTAAGTTTAGCCTCGCTGGTCAGCTGTTTTGCTACTTCGGTCGGTCTGTAAACACTTGGATCACTCGTGCGATTATCCATGGGGTAGCATAGCATTATCATGTTTTCAACAATGATACCGTTATGTGAAACCTCACGTGGCGTTCAAACACTGGGCAGTATTGGTGTAATTATATGCTAAAAAAGATCAGAAATTGCTATATCTAATTACAACATACACACAGGAAAGAAGGCTGTACTTATTCGCATAGACAAATCTTTAACTAACGGTAACGATCAACTAATCATAGTAGTGAAGACAATCTATGGTCAGACGGGTTGCGTAACTTTTCAATCCGCCTAAGAACCCGTCTGCCCAAGAGCCCGCTTTTCTCGTCTCCTGACAACCAGGTTCTTAGGCGGAGACCACTGTAATATAGAAAGTTAGAACACTCTGTTTGGTGGTGGATTTATAAAATATATTGATGATTTTTTTGTTGTCTGTGTCAAACAACTTTAGTTTTCTAATAAATATAGCATTTATTCACCTGTGAAGCCTGACCATGCCACTATATTTCTGAGCTAATACTCACTCCCAAATATTTATATGCTCTGCTTGCTCAACATGTTCATTTTCAAAATCAGTGGGTGGATGAAAACATTGATTTTCCTGGACAACAATTAGTTGTTTTGTCTTTTTTGTTATTAACATGAAGAAAATGATCATCAGCACAGAAGAGTGGAATCTCAGTAATTTTTGCACCAAAGTAATCTATTTTTTCACTGACATCAGTAAATCTATACATGAAAAATTACACAGTTGACTCATTTCAAATAGCTTCACTATTCCCTGCAAAAATTTGGAGTCAAAAGAAAATTAACACAAAACCATCTACAGGGTTATAGATATAATATGCACAATCGAACACATTGCATATCCAAGCTAATGCACATAGACATAAGCAATCACAGTGGTCGTTCACATAAAAGAAAATTAAGACTCTTGCCTGCTTACCTGAAAATGTAATAAATGCTTGACCCTTCATTCTGCCTGACAGTAACTTGAATACAATCTTGGGTTTATCAGGTGATTGGAATAAGCCAAACAAAGCTACCAACTCCTCCTCAGTTGTCTTTTGGGGCAGATTTTTCACATAGACAACCTGCGTCAGGTTATGAAAAAATATGAAAGAAAGCACATGGACACAACAGCCAACATTTTCATTCTTGAAAATGTAGACTTTGTTTTCTATACTGTGTTATTAAATTGTGATTGCAAATATTTCAAATTCATAACTCATTCATCCACAGCAAATTATGAAGGAATAAGACTTAGATCAATATAAACAAATAACACTGAAAATAAATTAAAAAAACAAATGGAACATGAAGGGAGAAAAGAAAATTTTGACTGTTCAAGAGAAGTGCAGCAAAACATTTCATATAAATATTTTTAAGTTGTATGTTGCTGGGATTCTACAATGTCAATTAATCTGAAAATGAAAATTCTGACATGGTAAGTCTTGCATAAATAGAATTATGATATGAGCACAAGTTTCTGATACACAAGCCATTGTTTGAACTGAATTTTGTGGCAACAAAAGTGTCAATACAAATATGAAATATTATCACCAGATATCAATAGTAACAGTCGCAAACCACATAAGTCCAAAAATAGGTTATGATCAAGATATATTTTGTCTAAAATTAAAATATTCCTTGGCAACCTGCTGGCACCATGCCTTTACATAGTTACAATATTTTCTCGCCAGTAAATTTGCACCATGTAAAGGCATGATGCAACAGTTTCCAAGGGATATTTTAAGACAAAAATACAACTTGATCTAATTTGGGATTTACACGATTTGCAACTGTTATTGTCGATATATGTTTCAATATTATTAAGCAAAACCCCCTGAAGAGATAGTGTAAGATGTATGAGTAAAATGTAGAATAATAAACCATGATATGAAACCATGAGTTCTTTAAGCACATCTTTCTGGAAGGAAAACTTCTCAGACTGATGTGAAACTAACCTTGTTTGGTGCACCTTCTGTATAGTTTTGAAACTTCTCTATTGATTTTATCTCTTCCAGACTCAGCCGGTTATTCAGTATCTCCTCTTTGGTCAGAAGTCGCACTGGTGATGAGATTTCTCTCATATTTTTCAAAGAACTGTTTGTACTCAATTTACTATCTGGATTATTTTGTGCAGATGAACTCTCTGAATAAACCAGTCTTTCATTTGACAGAGTGTCACTTGTTAGAGAAATATCATTTTGATTTGGGAAATTAGGAGATTTTAATTGTGAAGGTTCTTCTGCTAAATTCTTTTTGTTGTATTGGATCTGTTGAGATGTGCCAATTTTCAGTACTTTTGGATCTGTTGTAGATTGACTTGACACACTTTGTGATGACTGATCTTCATATGATGATGCTGCTAAATCTTGTGGATTTGTTCCACCATTAGGTGAATATTGATTAGATTCGGAGTCACCCACTCCTTCACTTTCAGAAGCACTGTCCTCCTTGATAGCAAAGGCTGCATAATATTGATTTTTTCTCTCTAACTTCCTCATCCTTCTCCTATCTCTTCTGGAAGCTCTTCCTTTCTTTCTTTCCATTCCTTCCAGGATTTCAGGTATGTGGTTTACAGGATCATCAGGATGTGTGTCTTCAAATAATTTATGAGTAGTAATTATACCAGATTCCGAAAGATCTTTTCCTTGGCGTGCTGCAAGAGTTTTTTCTAAATCCATGGCTTGCCGACTCAGTTCTAAGGCACCTTTGAATGAATCTGGAAGTAACAGATCTTTTTGTTTTTCCTGAATTTTACGCTGAATTTCCCTGAGCTTAAGTTTCTGAATCTGGGGATCAGCGCCATATCCACTGTCTGGTAGAGTTACCTGGAATATGGTAAATAGGAATTTGATTAATCACTTCGCTGCTATTAATTAATATAACAACAACATTTTTTGAATCTGCTGCCAAAAGAGAAAAATTTATGATGATCCTTAACTAAGAAAAATATCAATTATTGGTTTGTGATAGTTAAATGGGCCACTAAAACACTATTATAGTCTTATGCAAATACAAACAAGACAGAGGACCTTTAACACTTAAGAACATGACATAAAATACACAGCTTAATCCCCAGTTACAACCACTTTCCAGTCATGATAATTACATGTACCTGCTGAATCTTGACAAGAAATATTGCTTCTTAGTAAATGTTGGCAATAAATATTGCTTCATGATAAGTGTACTCATGAAAAAACATATGACCATTTATTACAGTTTGACCGAAAAACACTTCCCTTATAATTATTGTGAAAGCTTTTTTTTTCTCAGCTATAGTGTGACTGAAAATTAAAATAATGCTAAGGATAATATTTTATAACCTGTATATCTGCTTACATAATTCTAAATGATACAATGATTTGGATGACACAAAACAATTCTTCAGGGAAACAGATACACTCAATTGCACAACACAAAACAATTCTTCAGAGATACGAAGACCTTATCCTTCAAATCTTCTTTCAATTTCAGGGTAATTTCTTCATCAGTTAGGCCACAGTGTCGCAAGTAATCAATCCTTAAGTCCAAGTCATCTACTTGTTTATACTGACTGAAACGATGGATTCCTTCAAGTTTTTCAACCTCAGGAGCATGAGATGTTGCTGGAGTGAAAATACGGTGTCTGGAGAACTGACTGAGGAGAAAAGACACACACAGTAATCCTAACTTTTTATATCTGGATCAATTAACTGAAGGGCAAGGCTGGGCAAACTAGCCCTCATAGAGTGTTAAGGTGCCAAGATTGTGCAGTAAAACATTTCTAAGCTAATGGCATGAACCGATTTAAGGCTCCTTCGTTCCTGCTATCTGCCGGATTTCAGATCTGTCATATGCAGCCAGATGATCCTACTGTGATATCAATGTCTTCTTTTCACCCATTGCACCCAAACTTCTTTGGACATCAAAGCTATCTTATGACTACCATTACAACATTCTCCTGGTTGTAACATTTTTTATGTACTTTAAATGAAATTCCAAAACTCTGTCATTTTGTACCATTCCAATTTAAGCTCTTGTGTGATCAAGCCTCTTGCAAAGAGAAAATCAGAGTCAAGCCCACTGTTAAAGGAACTGGTTAAATATGTCATCTTGCACTAATGTGCTTCTTCTCAAACGAAGAATTTGACTGAGAACAAATCCATTGCCTTAAAAATCTATACTCATCCATAGACTACATACTCTCTCAGAGTAACATCTGTTTCAGTTTGATGATGAAGAAGAGTCTGAAGATGTTTCTGTGTCTCTGACTCTACACTGTCATCTCCTTCTTGGTTTGCTTTCAACTTCTTTCTTACTGGCCCATCTTGTGGCATTCGAACTACTTCTCTGCTTTCAAATCTCTTTGGATTGCCACTGAAAAACACAGCAATCAAACTGCAATAAATATTCAGTTTTTTGTTTCTGAATTTTTATTTTTTTTTCCTATATTCAGATAAAAATTGCACAGATCTAGTTTCATAAGTTAGGTATTAAATAAAATCTGCATTCACTTGGTAATATAGACTATAGAGATGACTCAATATAATTAATGTTTATGTTCTGGCATTGTCAATCGTCTTTGAGTAAGTATGAGGGGAAGAACAAGGGAGAACAAGGCTTTAATAATATGATGGATGAAATACTTCTAAAGGGACAGAGAAGCAACACAGTACAGGCTGAAATTAATCAGACCAGTGTGGCAGATGACTATGGCTGTGATATATGAGTTTGAGCACTTTGAAGAGTTAGAAAGTAAATTTAATTTTAATTGTAGCATTGAAAAGTTAAAGCCACCAAATTTTGTGCTATGCTATGGTCAAGAATGAGAATAGTTTTGGCCGTTGCTATATGGATCTGGGTCCGCTTAGTGTAACTTTGCTATCCGGACCCAGATCTGTTTAGCCTAAGTCTTACGGGTTTACTAAGTATTCTAGTGGGATCTGTTTTCAATGCAGAGAAAAAAGATCAGATATCAAGAAAAACATAGGAATTAAAGTAGAATTTCTAGTTACATTGGGAGGATCCATCATTGATAGGTCTAGATCTACATGTACAATGTTTTGTAGTCAGACTGAGCTGATATGTTGACCTACTTAGCCTCCGCATTAATGGGCTAGATCCCAAGCTCCGTAAGTATGGTAACGTTTTAGGGCCCTGACTATTGTGTTAGGCCTATTGTTCAAAATTTACTTGAATTACACAGAGAATGCCACCCACAAAAGCGTCAAAAGTTCTCACCAAAAACGGGGCAGCCACTTATAGCTGGCTAATCCTACAATCTTGGGGTTGAAAAACTTTATTAAAAAAATAAAGCTAGTCTAAATATCATGAGACAAGTTCAGCATTAAACATGAGTAGATCTAGTCTATATCTAGCTCATTACTTTCAGTTGTGGTAGATCTTGAGACTGGGTGGCATTATAATCGTGAGGAAACATATGTTCCGTAGATCTATGTTTCTTTTTATTTCAAGGTGACACTTACCATGGCACAGATCCTTTAACTTGAGTTTTGTTACGATGATTCATTCTCTTCTGAAAAGAGTCTAGTGGTTGGTTTGCTTAGTAAACCCGTCGAATCTCCCTTTCTATCTCTTTCAACAGCAACACAACCAGTCACTTCCGCTTTCAAAATTGCGACCCACTTAAAGACTTTGATTTAAAAGAGCTACACTGGCCATCGTGAGCTAAACAGTTCGCATTTGTAGCTGTTGTTCATTTTGATGTCGTCATTGCTGTCGTCAACAAACAGATCTATTTTGATGAACAAGTTCTATGAAGCTGGAGAGATAATAGAGAAAAATTAAAGAAAACGGAGAGCATGTGAGAGAAAGCGAACAAGCAAGCAGAAAAACTTACGCTTTTAACAACAGACCGCGAGGCAGACAAATAAAAAAGTAAACAGGCAGGCAGGCAAGGCCTAAGGAGAGAGAAGAGGGACAGACGAACAGATAGACGGATGAACTGATCGAGCTATACAAAGTTGTAGAGACGATGTTTTTAAATAGAACGTCGAAGAGACAGGAAGACTCCAGTGAAAAAACAGATAAGTCACATTATTTGCAAAGGGGGGAAAACCGAAATTAAAGTTTAGAAGTCTATAGTTTTTCACTGTTTTAAAAACTCTCTTTTAAGCGGAACTTACATAGTTTTTCCGAATTATTGTTCTGGTTAACAAATCCTAGCGGTGTGCTTTATAATGTCGGGGCAATGACTCATTTTTCACAAAAATGTGACATCTGGTTTCTCCACTGGAGTCTTCATATGTTTTCGTGAAAAATAATTATTTGTACAATATTTTGATCCATGTTCTCACAGTACCAGATGAAAATAATGCACAAAATAGAATTTGAGTCGAGAAGACCAGAGTGAAGTCTGAAAGTAATGTTGGATGACTAGAGCAGTCGGCAGGGCCGCTGCAGTTTGTCTGAGCTCTTATGTCGCTGGTCGCTTCTGATATGAAAAACCTAGACTTGATTATTTATTTATTTATTTACTTATTCACTTATTTATTTATTTTTATTTATTATTTTTTATCTACTTATTTGTCTTTTATCTAGTATTTATTTATGTATTACTTATTTATTATTTTTTGTATTTTTCATTCTACTTTCTAATTGTCATCATAGGGGTGTCAGGATTAACTCTAAGCTTTAAAACCTGTACTGTAGGTATAGTTTATTGATGAAGATCCAAAGTTCTACAATCAAACATTTGTGTTCAACTTCAGAGAATTGTAGGATCCACAAATAACAATGTTGTAATAAATTTAATCAGAATTTTTTTTTCTCTAATATGACTTCGAGCATCCCTAACTGCCAATCACAAAAAAAAGGAAGTACGAAAGAAAAAAGAGAAAGCAAGCATAGGAAGACAGAGAAAAAAAGGGGAAAGAAAGAAAGGAAGGAAAGATGAAAGAAAGAAAAGAAGGCAGATAGACAGAAAAAAAGAAGACAAAAAAGAAAGACAAAAAAAGAAAGAAAGAACGAATCAGCCATGGATTATTTAGTGTTAGGGTAACAGACTGACAACACTGGACAAATATATCAGTGGCTATCTCGTAGTGTGGACAGACCTGTTAGCTTGACCGAGCCAGTCATCCAAGCATAAAATGTGTAGAGCTAATGTGTATTCATCACAGAGCATTCTGTATTCATGGTAGAGAGGGGGAAATATGACTGGAGTGCCCTGTCATGATTATGCTCCATGCATGTGTTTGCTTGCTCTAGTGCTCGACCTCTGTCTGTCTTCACCTCAACATTTTGTCTACCACCTTGAGTTCTGTTCAACTTCTTATCCGATTTTCGTTTGTTTTCAGTCCGAGAATAAACCACTTCAACCTTGCGTGTATGGAATATCCTTAGACTCATTTTACGCCTACAACTGGTTTTTAAAAAAACGCACATTTTACTGACGATTGCTGAGTTTGAAGAGGGCGGACATGGACGCTTTGGGAATCCAGTGTTCAGGCTAAAGACAGGGCACAGAAAAAAATCATGGCGCTGAGTTTGGAGTGGCTATGGTTTAGGGACAGGAACAAGATGAGAATTTTCATTTGAAATCAAATTAACTTGAGTGTAGGCATTATTTTTATATGGGGAGAAGATAGCCTAATGGTCATGACACAATTATTTAAAGGGTATTTGGCTTTTCTTTTCCGAGAAATGTAAGGACCAAAGACAAGAGCATTATAGTATATCACTGCTTTGGAACGTCACTCGTGGGAGAAGGACATTGCGAATGGGAATACTTCTTGCTTTGCATGTGGCTGATGAGAAGAGGGTAGGTAATAGGTATGCTGCCAGGAGTCTGCCTCTCGATGCAGGTTTTGAAAATTCAGATTCCACCAGGGAGACGGGAGAAAACAGTGAGACCTATGTTATAGGTGATTCCGAGCCTCTTGGGTAAGAGAATCCAATATCGATTCTTCTTGGATAAAGGCGATAACATCTTCAAGATTTGTGTACATGTTATGCTCCCTAAACAATTTCTGGCCGCCTAGCTCTCTGCAGAAGCACGTGAAAGAGAGACCGTCATGGCAAATTTCCAAGGCCTCTAACTTTTTTCATCTACTACTTTTTTTCTAACTACAAACAAGTATATTATATCTCTAGAGATAATGTCGGTAGAAAGGCTCAAACATACCAATATTATTTCTAGAACCAGTGCGATTACTAAAATTACTTCAGGCCATTGTAGGAAAACAATGAAGCCCAACCTGTTGTTATCGGTCCTGACGATCGTAAAATGTGGAGTCCTTATGATCTATTCTGTACATGCTCTATCCGAACTCAGAAATGATCAAGCAAACTTCATCCTTGAACACTGCAGAAAAAACGGGCTTTACTATGTCATTCCTCTTTGTCAAATGTCCATAAAATTGGGGATCGTCCAGACCAGCCCTATTACTTCTCGTTACCAGACACGAAGGTGTTGAGCAAGTAGTGTAATGAAGGAAGATATCATTTTACTTCTTCGAAAGATTGATCACCAAACAGTTTCATAAAATTATATCAATAAGAAGAAAACATTTTCTTTATAAAAAAAAAAAATTCATTACGTAGGCTATGTTTCAAGCATAGGGCTCAGCAGTCTTTTTTTTCTTTTTTCTTCTTCTTCTTCTTCTTCTTTTCTTCTTTACTATGCTAGTTCAACAACCCTTGTGTCTGGTAAAGAGAAGTAATAGGGCTGATCCCAACGATCTCCCATTTGTGAAATCTCCATCACAGTCTCATAGTAAGGTGCGATAGGACAAAGGGTAGACCACGGGATCCTTCAGAGCGGAGAGAGAGAATATTAATGGAGAGAGATGCTCAGTAATGTTATGTTAAATTGGCCGTTTCAAGGCAATAATTAAGTCCGTGTTCAAGTTAACCTGATCAGTCAAACCATTGCCAGTCTGTCAGGTTGCGTTCGTTGTGAAAGAAACAGAGGAGGAAACGATAGATAGATAGATGGATAGATAGATAGATAGATAGATAGATAGATAGATAGATAGATAGATAGATAGATAGATAG
>JBCEWB010097652.1:0-12240 GCA_039654565.1 Peronia peronii
AGGAATGGGAGAGTGAGGAGGGGCGGAAGGGGGTGGGGGGGGGTGGGGGGAGAGGGATGAAATTTCATAAAATGTAATACATTATAATCTCCATTAAATCTTTTTTTTTTAATTATTGCCTATTTATGGCCGATGTAGATATATATTACAAAAGCTGAAAGGTGAAACTAGACACTCCAGGCTAGAGCCACCAGGCGGCCAGTCCTCATTAATTCCACGAGCTTCCGTAAATTAAACTGGAGATTACCGAGCTGGCCGTGAGTGGTAATAGATGGGTGAGCGCGCAGTAAGTATCAGCATGGGTAACGTGACCCCTGGATGACCCCGGGGTGAATTCTGGATCGTGATTGGTGTATGACATCTTAAGAAACAAACAAGTTGTCAACGATAGAGCAGGCCTGTATTTGATAAATTTAACCAGCACTATATTCTATTAGAATCATCGTCTCCATGTTGTTTTTACATTGGTCAATGTCGTCCCATTTCTAGGAATGCTGCTAGACACAATATTTCATTGTCAGTTGTGTTGGTCTATATATTCGCTTAACAGACTCTGTTTTCATGTTTTTCTAAATTCTTCTAACCTTAGGGATAAGAGAAGGAAGATAGATAACCCAGTTGTGTAAAGATCAATGGCAAAACGAAGTAGAAAGAAACAACGTTAGAAAAATAAATGTGCTTGAGAGAGCAGCTAGACAGACATACAGAGAAGTAATAAACGCACAAAAAAAGTTTCATTGAAAATAATAGGGCTAGAAACAAGTAAAGAGATGGAAAATAGAACAAGACTGCAAGTCAAATAATAATTCTTAACAGTATCTATTGCCAAACAATGTTACAAAGGTTCAAATGGTTGTGTGATTCGAGATCAAATCTGGTTACTTAAGGAACTAGAAGGAGGACTGTTCAATATTATAGTATTGCATGTTTTCAAGGTTGCTAGGCAATTCAAGATGGCTGACACTGGAAGTTCGGGCGGTCTGCCATATCTGTATTCTTATTCTATCAAGGGATGGTGGGTTTAATGGCATGCACAGACAGGACGGGACTGAACTTGTTTTGATGACTAATGGAACAATTCACGTCTCAGGGTGTGTGAATTATTTAACCAAATCACCCGCTGGTTACAATTTCATGGTTATGGACACCATACAGGGACAGTTAATGGTCGACCATACTGGGTTCTGCTTTAATATGATAGGTCTGCAGGTTAAAGCAATGGGAGGAGGGGAGATGGATAAGGCAATGGATTAGGAGGGGATGGTGAAAGCCGTCTAAGACAAGGACAGGGTAGATAAAATTGTGGAGGGAGTAAGGAATGGATAAGAGAGAAGTCGACAGTGGATAATGGATTAGGAGAGGATGGATGAGGCAATAACGAAAGAGTTGACGGATAAAGGAATGGGGTTAGAATAGACTAATAGAAGAGAAGAGGATAAGGCAAGGAAGGCGGAGGCGAGGATGAGGTGAAACAATGCAGAGGAAGACGGTGGATAAGTAGATGGAGGAATGTTATCACTATGCAATGGAGAAGGAGAGGATGGGTATAAAGTAACAAAGAAGTGGATAGATTCAATGAAAAAGGAAAGATGTGCAGGAGAAAATAAATGGATAAACAGCGTAGAAGGAGAGGATGAATAAAACAACGAATAGATTTCAAATTTATCGAACTACAAACTAAAATCCTCCCATGTGTTTGTTGATCCCTCATTAAAAATGTAACATTTCAAATTTATTGAACAAAACACAGCAAAGATAAAACTACGAGCCCGTTCGAACCGTTACCACAGGTAACCGGAGTAGGAAAAACTTGAACATCGATGGCTCACATTTAATAAAAAGAAGAAAAAAATATGTCTCCCCTGAAGGGGCTTATATTCTGCATATCTTCGGACATCCTTTATGCTCAGTCTCGTTAAATTATCTGAGCATAGCTAGAGGATGTAACTCGATAGCAGGAGTTGGCAGAGCGCAGTCTTTTGTTCCGAGTTAATTGAACGATGGCCTCGAAAAGACTTCCGCCTTCGGCTTGGAAACGCATCGCGTCGTAAACTATCCCTGGTTTTCATTGCTTTTATTTATGTACTACTTTGTTTTGCTGTTTTGTTTTTTGTTTGTTTACTTTTTTTTTTCAAGCATATCCTATTTTCTTCAGCCCTTCATCATAACTATAGTTTATCTTGCAATCGGGATGCTAAAGTTTTATTTCAAAAGACCGAGGGATGGCAAGATATGATGGAGATATAGTATATTATTTTATGATTTATGATTCATCATTGTCTGTTTTTGTTGTTAGTGGTGGTGGTGATGGTGGTTTTGTTTGTTTGTCTTTTTTTTTTTTTTTTTTTTTTTTTTTTTTTTTTTGTCCCAGCCCACGGAATGTTATACAGTTTTTTATTTTTTCATTAAAGTCAAGATGACCTCATCGTCTAGGAGTTGGAAACAGAGTCTGTTAAGGAAATAATAGTCGAGCTGATGAATGTCAAAAACACACAACGTAATAAAAATTTTGCTGCTGCCAACGGGTATTCGGGCGATGCAGTTAGCTCAGCCTAGATCAAAACTAGATGTGCACTCGCTCTTTTCCCCCATCAGGGCTCGGGGTATAGTAGGTTCTTTGCTCCTGCCTACAGGCACTGAAAATCCGCCATCGGTAGGATGTTTCCATGGAATGCCATTCTCGACGTTCCAGGGGTGACATCTCTTCCTCTCTCTCCTCGCTCCTGTCTTCTGTCCCGCTCTCTTTCCTCTCTTCTTCTTGGCGTGTAAACTTACCTTACCGTGATTTGCACAATATAACCTTGATCGTGCTGATGTGCCGTCAATCACCAACACAACACAAAAAACTATCTCTCTCTAAACGAAAGCTTAATATGTTGGTAAGGGAAGTAAAGACAAATAATACTTAATTTGTTCTTAAATTAAACACGTCGATCAAACTTGACGAGTATGGAAATAATTTTTATGATAAGTGTTGAAAGAAGCAATTCATCTAAACTCTCGGTACAATGTTAAAACTAGAATAATACTCAACGATGAAACACTGTGTCGATGAAATGAAGATATCAGACTTTATATTGTATAAGCATCTCAAGAACTTGGAATTATTTGGATGAGATGAAAAGATGTAGTCTTTAAAATGTATTTACGCAGCTTCAACTAAGGCTTTTTTTTTTTTTTTTAAATCTATGCAGACCATTGAAACCGTTTGTATCCTGCATTGGTGCTGTAATGGTAGATGCAATACACAGACTGTCCTGTCTCTATCCTGCAATGCTTTTCACATCTGAATCTAGCATCTTTGATGAGCATGGCCTATTGCAGGACCTGCAGATGAAGGGAACTGGCCAGGTGTAACTGCGTTTGCTCTGACTTTTCTGGCCTTATTATCTACGCTTTCTATTTCTGTGGTCTTCAAGATGCGAAATAGAATAGACCAGAAACTCTAAAGTTGTCATGCTAAGACATAAAACAGTTATGACAGGTGCCGGTGCATTTAGACTGTATTAAACAAAATGACAAGAACAAAAATACACTAGCTGATTCTTTTTTTTACCTGTTTATTGAGACATTTTACAGAACTGCGAATTCAAAATGCCAAGCAATTGATGCAAATCCCAACAAGTTCAGATTGCATTAGATGAAAACTTAGACGTGGACTAGTTTTTTTGGTTGTTGTTTTTCTCTTGTTGGAGGAGAGGAGAGGGAGGGGGAATTTATGAAAGTGCGAAATGATAAAGCAATTGGTATATGGTGCGAATGTAGTTAGACTGCATGAGATGAAACAAAAGACTCGGGGTTTTTTTGTTTTTTTTTCCGCCAGTAGGGCATTTTACGGTGTAGCGAAATGACGTCTGAAGTGGTCTAACGTGTATAAACTGAGTTTCCCTACACGAGATGTGGAAGTTAACATGGAGAGAAAGTTAGAAAGAAGAGGAACATAAATAATCGTTATCAGTAAACAACTGCAACGACATCAACAATTGTATAACAGTCACGAGCGATACTGGCATTTATGATTGACATTTGAATGATAAACTGCTGCTTCATGAGGAAAAAAAAAAAGAACAGCTTGACTTTTCAGAATATTTTGATGTGCTTTGACTCTTCACGTATGATTTCTATTGAGTTATTTTGCAAGTAAGACATTTTAGCTTTTGCTTAGAGTTGTCACAGTGAGGAAAAAAATTTGATTAAAAACTTTTAATTTAAGTTTCTCTTTTCTCGTCAGAGGGCTGTGTCATAATCTTGTTATATGGATACCGAATGTGGTATTTGAAGAATGATAAAAACAACAATAATAATAATATTAATTATAATGATAATAATAATAATTATTATTATTTTATTATTATTATCATTATTATTGTTATTATTATTATTATTCCACGTATAAATCGTAAAATCACAGTTTTCACACTGGACAAATGTTCTAACATATGAGCAGTCATGTTATCAACAATTATATAAACAGTTCTGGATCTGAGTTACATCGAGTGGTTCTACCATTTGCTATAGACACCAAAACAAAGAGCATATTGAGCTCGCAAACTGAGATTTTTGTGCGTTTTTGTACAGCTGAGATAACCACCACAACAGGAGGTTGAAAAGCTTGACAAAACCGTAACCGTAGACACCAACACTATACAGCTCTCTTTCTCCTAGTGACGGTGTGGATTAAATTTAACTTTCACGCTGCATTGATCTTTGTTATATGTAAGCTTTTTAGTGAGTGCTGACTATCTTTTTAGTATACTGCATTTTCAGATACCCTTGCCGATTTCTGTAATTCTCAAGGAGGACTGTAAAAGTTTAGTTTGTCCATCAGAAATTTCAGTTTAAGCTTCCGAGTTTGCTTGAAATTAAAGAATAGCACAAGAAAACGTAGAGTGGACACTCCAAATAGATGTATCTTATAACATTATGGAGAAATTCATCTCCTGCCTTCCCTCACTTCCCCCTCCCACCCTCCTCCCTCACCCCATCCCCACACCTACTTGATTCAACAACAGAAAAAACAAAAACGAAAATTATATACATATAATTAAAACAAAAATGAAGAAAATCAGAGTTTATCAATTTTAATGCACCCCTCCGGTTATAGGCCTGTAATTTACCTGTTCATTTGGCCCATTACTTTTAAATATATGTCTATATGACCTTTAATCTTTATTTGCCATTTTATCTTTTCATTGCACATTGTTATTTTTTAGGGTTGTTTATTTCTAAGACGACGCTATTGCTACCAAGTGTTCTTAATAGTATAACTAAAATAATGTTCCAAGGTACACGAATAAGCCCTGTATCTCACCCTAACTCTTACCCTAGTCCTAACTCTGTCCCTAACCCTAACTTTAACTCTAGCCTTAACCTTAACCGTAACTCTAACCGTACCTAACCTTAACTCTGACCCTAACTCTAACCCTGATCCTAATTCTAACCCTAACCTTACCGTAATCCTAAATCTAACCCGAACACTAAATCTAACCCTTGACCCTAAATCTGACCCTAAAGCCACTTGGCATGTTGTGGAATTTCTCCTTTTTACAGTCCAGAATCTAGATCTAGAATCTGCAAGTTCTGATTCAATGTCCTAAGTAAATCAAACGATGCAATTTGATTGATCCAAAAAGGAAAACCTGTTTGCAATAGACCATTATCACTGAGTCTATTTTGACCACTTGGTCGCAATAAAGTCAGTGCGCTATTTTTATTCATTTAGTTCTATGTTTTATGTCCATCGTCAATGACTAAATTGCGGTTTCACACAAAATAACCCATGACATGTCCTGGAAAACAACTGCAACGAAAAAAACTCGATAAACGTTACAAATCTAATTTTAGCCTGCGTAAGTGCAAAGCAATAGGCGAACACAAAAAGAAGCAAGTTGAACGAACGTTAAAAATATGATTTACGACGTCTATGTCGATTTTTATGATTTTTTTTTCTCTTTCTCGACGTCAACTCCAATTTCGAACAGGAATCGGATATATCTTCATGATTTAGATCCACAAAAATGTTTTTAAAAAAACATTGAGATAGGGTGTATCTCTACACTTCATTCCATAAACATGCTATCATCAGATTGAAAAGACAAAGGTGTGAAATATACTTTATGGGTCTTCCGCGGGCACTGCGCTCAAATAAATGATAGGTGGCTTTGCTCCTAAGATCTCTTTGAACTCGCTTCAATGTCTTTTTGGATGTCAGTACGTTGTTGAAATGAATCTCTTTAGCAAACAAACAGTTTTTCAAAGACGCTGTCAGTAATATCTCTTCTTTTAGATGTCAAATGATAATATTGATTGACAAACAGAGGCACAGACAGACAAACAGACACATTGAGAGAGAGAGAGAGGTGGTATAGAGAGAAGGAGGGATAGATAGATAGATAAATAGATAGATTAATGGATGGATGCATGGATGGGCAGACAGACAGAGAGAAAGACGGACGGACAGTTAGATAGGCGGACAGACAGAGTACAGCAGACAGGCAGACCCACGAGCGGATGACGAGACGGACAGAATGATATTAAAAATATAGATCTTGTGTCATCGATTGTTATTTTGTTGTATTTCATTTCATTTTATTTTATTTATTTATTTACTTATTTATTTTTGCTCGGTGTTGTCTTTTCACTTAAGAGCTGCATAGATTATCATTTGGTGCGCACAAACCTTGCTACATGAGCTGCAGCTACATTTTCACTAAGTTCATCCACAATGCTGATTGTTGTAATAAAAGCCCTGGGTGCATGCAGCCTGGAAGCTGGGATCGTGACCACGTGCCCTAAAATGGCAGTCACACTTCAAAGGGGGGAAATGTATTTTGTATGACCCAAAGATTGCGCGAACGATGCGAAATGTCCACTGGGCATGCAACTGCCAACGTAAAGCTAGCTAGATCTCTGTATCACGTCATTGCTTGGGCGCTGGCATTGGTGACAATGGAGGACAGAGAAAGAGTGTGCTTTATGTACACTGGACTTCCAGGACACATTATTTTGTTGTACCATGATATATTTATGTCTTTATGTTTCTAGTCAATATTTTGGTCCAGTTATTGTTTTGGTATCAATACGGAGTTTTTCAATATATTACGCATATCGCCGCTAGGAAAAAAAGACACAGGACCCCGTCCTCAGCAATCCATCTTTGCAACATAGATATGTAGGTGGATGCCTGTTTTCGGGTTGGTCTATGGAGCCACATGCGCTCCCATAACTGATACACAATCATCGCCATCGTCGGCTCCCGAGGGATGCCTGATCCGTACCTTATTAGTGTTTCTAAGAACAGCAAACTGCATCATCATGTTATAATAATGGAGTTCAGTAATATGCTTACTATAATGTTTATGCGTGAAGATGAATCTTGTCAAAAAGAAAAATTGACCTACTACACTGAAAGCACCGTAATTTCCAACACGTAAGAATTTTAATGTCCGGGCTACTATCCAAACAAACCCACCTACTTACCAAATATGTTTGTACCTTCTATCATGCTATTTAGAAATAGAATTCGTACACAATCATTGATTATCAAATGCACTACAATGTAGGTAAATGTAGTTCTAACTTCATTTTGTTTGTGTTTCAGATCGAGTTTTCTACTGTTCTAAGCCCTGCCAGTAGAAGGACGTTCGCCCTTGCAACCTCACGGTAACCATGGACGCCCTAGCTCCGTCCCGACTGTGTACTACGTCACTGTTTTTCTCCGTGTTTGTTCTGATTTTGGATTACTTAGTGGCTGACGTCACAGCCAGCACATCGTGGGAACACCTCTCCCGTGAGTACAAGACATTGTCTGTCTGTGTGTCTCAATCTCTTACGACTGTTTAGGATTTTCAAAATGTTCAGTGTTTGGCGAAAACATTTCAGTTTCCGGAACTACTTATGGCAGCTTTATATAAACCTGAACAATAATAACTATTATAATCCTTCAGGAGCCATAGAGCTGTGGGCTAGTAATAGCTGAGTTGAAGATGGGGAGAAATATGCTTGCATTTTTGGGGTTCTGGTAACTACAAGAATTAAAAATCAGACAATTTTCACGCTATATCTTTTATTTTCCTACCTTGTGAACATTCTTCATTCGGCTGATTGATTCACTGAGTGGATGACCTATTTCTTACGTGCTGATGTTAAACGCTTGAATATACATAATATGCAGTTTGAAAGAGCTTCATTTGCTTACTACAAGTGAGGGTACAGAAACGTATCCATCATCTGTTCTGCTGGGAGATGACACATAATGCTATTTTATACCTGTAAAGCTGTTTCTAGCAGGGAGTGGGAATAGTGGCACCTACGCTTCCCATTTTTTACTTGCGTTATACGTTATTACCTGAACATAAAAAATCCACGGAGGTTATAGATAATTCAGATTTCATCAAGTTAGTCTCTCCCTAAAAATGTAATTTATAAATAAACTTTTGTAAGAGACAGTCACTCCCTAGAAATGCAATTTATGAATACAATCTCATAAAAGTCAATCACTCCGTGAAAAAAGTAAGCTTTAACATTTTAAGCCATCCTCCCTCCCCCTCCCCCCTCCCCCCCCTCCCCCTCTTAAAATAGGTTTGCTTGTAATAATAATATTATAATTATCTGATATATTTAACTGAAGCCAAAATTAATCCTAACCCTGTTCTGTAACTTTCTCGACGGACAATACACGGACCGACCTTTGGAAACTTCACCCATACGCTGCATAATAAATATTTTCCTCCCTGTTCCTTTTGCTCAAGAGAACGCGTTTTCCATGTCACTTGGTTTCAAATTGTCCGAAAAAAAAACAGCAACAACAACAAACAGCCTAAACAAGGCTTTTCGCCTTCTTGTGCTGTGTGTTTTTCGGTTTGTCTTCATCTCGCACTCCCCTCCTTCTTTTACAACAGCCGTCCTACATCATTTTAGTCCGGGCTGTTGATTAATTAAGAACAGCGTGAAAAAAAAACCCAACAACAAGAACACAACAACAGCAAACAGGGAAAACGTGAGCGCTGTTGGTGATGAATCATAATCCTGCTCGGTCACGTCAACAAGTGACGGTTTTTAATCACCACACAGATCCTCTGAATGCTCTCTTGGCATTTCTGTTCTGTTCTGTTCTGTTCTTTCTTTTTTTCTATCTCTTTCTTTTTTTTCTGTCTTGCTTTCTTTCTTTCTTTTTCTCTCTCTTTCATTCTCGCTCTCGTTTCTCTTTCATTCTTCCTTTTTACTTCTTCTTTGCTTTCTTTCCTTCTGTCATTTTTTTCTATCTTTCTTTTTCTTTCCTTCTTTTCTTTTCTGTCTCTTTTTATGATGTTCTCCTGTCCTGGTTGAATGCTTGGCAAACACACGAAGGAGGAATATTGGTCGTTGCTCAATGAAATAATAAAATAACGTCATCATCATCATCATCAACAACAACAACAACAACAACGACGACGACAAATGAGAATGTTATTCAATGTTATGGGGGGGGGGGTGGCGAGTGTCCAGTAACGTTTCAAAAGAAAGTGGTCAGATCAGAGCAACCAGGACATAGCCAGCATGTCAAGCCTTGTCAATGGTTTCTGAAAAAAAAAAAGAAACTATCATTTCTAATGTTGTTAAGGTACTCTGCCCTTTGAAATGTCACTTCCTCACAAGGTTCCGGGCTAACTAACAGCATACAAAGAAGAAAACAAAAATGAAGTAAAAGGCTTGGCAATTACCTGGGGCTTGAAATAGTTGCCACAGAATAGGAACATAGCACTAAACAGAATAGAAAGATATGGTTTTCCAACATGTTCCAGATTCGGGAAGCTTTACAGTTCCAACATGTTCCAGATTCTAGAAGCTTTACATAAGTGTTAATCTAACTCATTTAACTCTTTGCCTACTTTGTGCCGATATATCGGCTTCCGTAGTCGTCGTGGGCGGGCCGAGTGTCTAATGCGTTCTATAATTTGTTTCGATTACGTTAGATCCCAGATTTTGTATAACATTTATAGGTTGTTATAAAACTAGACTTCCAAAGGAATGGAATTACGAAATTTTGATTAAATAATGTGTGCGAGTACTTTTGGAGTGAGTTAGTAAGATAAGATACGGAATGACAAACTTGATCTGTCTCGTGGCCAGACAGAATGAGCCGTAAATCGCTGGATTCGAACAGAAAAACTGGGGTTGAATGTGTTGAAAGTTATCTGATTTCGGGCTTTTTATATTGCAGAAACTGAAAGAGTATTCGTCTCAGAAGAAGAAAGTATTGCTCTTAAATTCAAATAATAAGTGTATCAGGATATTGTTAGGTAAAGGTATGGATTTAATTCTTAAACTTTTCAGTTTTGCCGAATTTGCTCCTGCTTTGAGTCGGCGCTGAGGAGTCACCTTATCACTTTAATTTGCGAAGTATCTGGCCACTTTCAAGCTAGCTCAAAACACTTTTCACCACATTAAAGTGTGTGAATAAAGATTTGACGTGATAATACTAACTCAATTTGGTGGAAAATCGACATATGACTCATTTTGACTGCCTGCGAGACATTGAGGCGCGACACGATGAAATCAGAGCTCGTCAAAGTGAGGCAATCGGAGAAATCACATGTTTTTCAACACTGAATGAATTTTTAACACATTTTTTTTCTTTACAGAACCCTTCTATATCAATTTAAAATGCATTTCAGAGTTCATTTTGCTCAAATAGATTGAATAAAGCCCAAAAATTGTAATTTAGTGGCATGGTCTAATAAGGATTAATAAGGATTAACAAAAGTGATCGGCCATTTTCTCAGAAAATTCAGCTGCAGCAACAGGTCACCCCATCGTCTTTAATTGCCAATATCTCGACTTCTACCTAAGGTAGAACAAACATTTTTCTTTTCACACACAGAAAGGGAAATGAATAATCTTCACAATGATATCAATAACTCCATATGCCCAAAATTTGACAAGCGCCTGATTTCATCCTGTCGCATCTCATTTGTCCTCGAAAGAAAATTTCATTCACAGTTGATGAGAGAACGGTATATTGTAATTTGTAAGAAACATTTACACTTAAATGCAGACAAACATATCACAGCACTTGCACAGAAAAATACGGACTTAAAGAACATTAAATATACAACAAATCTACTGTGGACATTAAGAGCGCGGAAACTGAGTCACCATGTTGAACTTAAGCGAAAAAACTAAAAACAAACAAACAAACAAACAAACACAAAAACAAAAAGCAAAACAAAACAAAACGAAACGCATTGACTAGTTTGTATTACTTTCCAAATAGGATACGACATGATGAAAAAGTATCTATGTTATATTGCGTCTGGCATGAAGTGTTATTTTTCAAACATGTATAAATATCGTTACCGTACCGTCGTATTGCAGTTTCTATCGAAACGTTTGAAGATGAAGTTATTCTGGTATTTGACTTGGGATAATAAGTTTTTATTCGGTACTTTTAGAACTAGTTCTGTTTCAGCCCTTTGTCGTTCTCTTCTTTGTGTTATCTTATCAAATTGCATGAGAAGTTTCTTGAATAGTTGGTATTCGTGATAATATGTTTGTCTGTTTGCATGTGAGTATGAATGTATTTTGCCTGTATATTGTGTTTCATAAACAGTGAATGGAATTTCCTTCTCAGGGCAAAATAAATCAATCTTATCTTATCTGATCTCATCTAATCTCATTGTATCTTATCCTTTTCCCACCCTGAAACTTCTGTGTGAATGCAGTATGTGCGAGCTAAAAGCATATCCAAAAACACGGCCAATATTTTCTTCCATCTTTGCGGCATTTACAACTCTTATTACTCAACTTACTCATCATTCATCTCTTTCCATCACCCAGCAATTGAGATTCACCTCGCCACCTCGGGGTATGTTTTCATTACGTTAGGAATGTCACTAAGACGTAAAAACCTGCCTTGTGTCTGCCGTGAAGAAACCAGACTCGCCATTTGGAGCCAAGTCCTATCTTCACGTGATGCTTACATCTAGTTCATCTGTCAATGGTCTTTTAGCACTCTTTGCCATTGTCAGATTTTCTCTAGCTTTGCTACTTCCTGAACTATATAATGTGAGACGATTTGTTCACAAATAATTGAACCTGGGTAAAGATATCGAATCAGACAACTCAAGAAAACAGGTGGACTGACAACAATCAATAGATAATACAGGATTACAGACACACAGCCAGCGAGATAGATAGATAGATAGATAGATAGATAGATAGATAGATAGATAGATAGATAGATAGATAGATAGATAGATA
>JBCEWB010097663.1:0-12240 GCA_039654565.1 Peronia peronii
TCGTAGATCATCACTATTTGATTATATATAGGCAAAGAGTGCATAAAACACTTGATTATGACCTCTTCTAGCAATATCATGAACCCCAGTATCAGGAATGGACATTGGATGACCACTATGAGGCGGAAAAAAACTGCTGATCATGCAGATTATCAGTATAAGCTTTCTATAATGAATTTCCACATCCTATAAATAATGAAATTTTGCTATCTTTCTGCTACTTCAGAGTTCACTTGTGGACTATATGTCTTAGTTAAGGTCACAAAATTCTTGGTTTGGACAAAAAAAAATATGAGGGTCACATAAAGGCCCTCAAGAACCCGGAAGTGACTCTATGGGAGCCTTTATAATGATGAGGGGGGGGGGGGGTAGGGAGGAAATTTCGAGAAAAGATACGCCCAGAGCACCAAAAAAAAAAAAAAAAAAACTTCAACAAGAGATACAGACGTCATGGAGAGAGGACTAGTATGTACAAAATGGTTGTTCCCAGGCTGAAAGCCGAATAAAAAGAACTCCTCACGTCAATTTTTCGCTCAAAAAAAAACTTCAACCCGTTTTTCTCAAAACCCAGTTTTGTTTTGTTTTTTACACTCTTTTGCTATCTACTTTTTTGTTTTGAAACCGAGTCTAACCAAATTTGGTATAAATCATTTTCACAACAGTACCAAAAACGCACATATACGCGTTCCATTCGGTTGGTAAGGTTTAGTGAAAAATCGATTTTTAGTATGAAAAAACGGCGAAATTTGAATTTTCGTCACATGGCATTTTCAAAAATTTGTAGAAAATTTTCTATTGCTTTGCAAGGACTGAAAATAAATAGCTTTTTAAATATTATGTCAAACAATATGTCCATTAAGTTTTATTGAGTTCCGTTGAAATTTGGCGGAGGAGATAGATTTTAAAATCAGTCAATATAGGGACGCCAAAATCCAAGTATCTCAGGATTGAAAGGCTTAAGAAAAACAAACAACAGACAAAATTCCATCTGATCAGCGACATAAACTATTTTCCAAGGAATATTGGATACGGTAAGAAAGTAGGTTTCGTATAATGCCAGTAGGTTTGAACATTTTGCTGGAATGAATTGACATCATTTTAGAAACACTGGCATTCCTTTTCTTTTACCCTGTTAGGATTCCACTGAAGGTATACGTCAGAGTTGGGCCTAAAATCCCTTATGAGGATACACAAATGAATGAAGTGTTATCGATCACGATCGTCGATGATCTATATTATAAAATTGCAAGAAAACCCACAGTAGGCTTATGGACTCGAAAACTGCTGAATGGATCCATCTGAAATTTGGCACACAACATTGTTGCATACGGATCTGTGTTTCTATGTACATAAATCCGAAAAAAGGCTTAATATCTTTGACGTTATTTTAAAAATGCGATAATAATTGAATAATAAACTCACGAGGGCGCTTTATCCCAATTGTACGTTCAATAGTTTGACGCGTTCAAAACACGTTTTCTTTGAGTAACATTCAGTTTAATCAGCCAAACTATCAGCATCGAGGTGCGCACGCTTGCCATACGCTTAAGTTCGCAGGGCTATATTTTAAAAAATCTCTCATAGACGCCGTGGGTTCTCTTCTAGTCTATACTATAAATCTGTAACAAAGCCCATGAAAGGCTTATGGACTCGAAAATTACTGAATGTATCCATATGAAATCTGGCACACAATATTGTTGTATAAAGGTTTGTGTTTCTACTTACATAAAGCCAAAAAAGCTTAGGCCTACGTGTTTGGCGTTATTCTAAAAAGGCGACAAGAATTAAATAATAAACTCGCGAGAGTGTTTGATCCGAATTGTACGTTTGGTAGAATGACGAGTTCAAAACACCAAACATGTTTTCTTTTGAGTAACGTTCAGTTTAATCATCCAAAACACCAACATCGAGGTGTGCACACTTGTCATACACTTTGAGTCGCAGAGCAGTGTCGGTTTGACCAACGACGGAGGCCGTGGGTTCTCTTCTACTTTAAAAAAAAAATCGCCTATGAAGACTGTGGGTTTTCTTCTCGTTATTACATAAGATAGGGATAAAGCAGAGAGAGAGAGAAAGGGAAGGGGGGGGGGGATGACTTGGTTACATCTGCACATATGAAGACAACAGCGGATAGATGGAAGGGAAGGGGGGGGGGGGGGTCAAGAAGGAGGAGGTCTGATAATGAGGAATGAATTAAGTTTCATAATGATCTGATAGTGAAAATAAATTAATATTCCTAATGATCCACTGAGTCAAGAGTTGGGATACATCGTGCACCATTGTAATTACACCTCGAGGTTAATCACATATAGGCCAATGTGACTGGGGACTCCAGAACGATCGAGCAGGGAAAAGGCTATGTAGATTAGGAGGGCTGCAATTAGGAACCCAAGGAGAGCCGAACTGCAATGGTCAAATAATGTTACAGAAATAGAGCAACTATTTTCATATTTCTATAGCTTTCTTATTTGCTTAACGCTAAAAAAAAAAAAAACCATGGCAACGTTTATAACGTTGTGATAGATTACTGTCAGAAGGCAGAAAATGAAATTTAGAATCTTTGCTGTGAGATCGTTTGTGCCGATGGAATCTTTCATAATATGGTTCTCTTTAGTGCTGGATTACCAATGACAGAATGAGATAATCCTTCAGTTTTATGGCTGTGCTTTTACCCTTTAAAAAGAAATGGTCCTCGACAGTCCACAGGATTACCGGCAGCATAATCATCGAACCATATTTCGATCTGTTCGAGAGAGAACGCTCAATACGTACTGAATGACTGACTGACAGACAGACAGACTTACTGACTGAAGCCCTTAGCTACTGCAAAAGGGCGGGAGAAAAAAGTGGGGGGAGGGGGGAGGGAAGGCTGCAGGGACACTATGGACGGTTTGTCTGCCCCCTTTCATTCCTTCCTATCTTCTGCCACACTTACTCTTAGAAATTTGGCGAGAGGCGGGGTTTGTCCACGCTTTGATGTTATCTTTTCAACGTTTCTTCTCTGCCTACCTCTGATGCAGGACCTTGCATGATGGTCTTGTAAGTTCAAATGGCATTACCGTGTCATATTAGTTTTTTGCTGTGGACAATAAAAAGAAGGTGGTCGTGAGGTCCAGTGACTGCCTTGATCCTGTTGTGGATCCTCTCGTTTGTGACCCGGCCTTTGAAAGAGATACTTTTAGGACGACTATGTCAGAGTATTGGTTTACATTGAGATTCCTTTTCTGAAAGTGTTTCTCTTTAACATTCTCAACATGTTCTTCTGTTCTCTGTCGTCTTTTGAAGCATTTCTAACCGTGTAGCAAATATAACACCTTTAGTTGAGCATTAAGCGATTTGCATTATTAATTATTTTCTGTTAATTGGCGCAATTGCCGGATCTAATAGTTCTAATAGTGGTAATCTAGAGACTTGAATTATAGGTAATTAACAAAGTGTATTGTATGCAGTCAGGCACTTGTTTTACTTTTTAAAAAAACTGCCGAGGCCAGGCTGTACAGCTTTCTATCAACTCAAGCTCTCTAGGTATGTTTAATGTGATATTTCTCGAAAAGCGCACTTGCTGGATTAGACTGGATAATAAGTGCTGGTCTAGACACTTGAATTATAGGTCATTGACAAGGTACAATGTAAGTATGCAACTTTGCACTTATTTCCTTCTAATTTTGTTATAATTATAATATAAAAAAGACGGAGAGAGACTGACTAAGCAGGGTATTTATTTTGTAGTTTTTTGTCTGCCCAAGGTATTTACATTTCATTGTATTAATGGGAACTGTTTTTGACCAGTCCAATTACCTCCCTTTACAATTTGTAAAAGTTTTTCTCGAAATGCAACAAAAAATATAATAAAAAAATATTGCTAGAAATATAGGCCTAAAAAAAAAGAACAAAAAATCTGAAACAGATGCCTGGTGCTGGTGGCAAATTGTTTCCCTTACATCGCAACAATTTTGCATTTAAAGAAAAAAGCAGAGGAAGTAGAAGAAGAGAAGTACTTTATTTTTTCTATAGTTTGCAAACGAACACACTGCATGCATCTCCCATCGATTTCAGCCTGCACTCTGTCTAATTGTCTAGTGAAGTCACTCTGGCCTCCAACATACAGATTACCCACTATAGAGCTGCAAAACGGACGGGGCCAAGTCAGTTGTGAGACTGATCCGAAATTTGCTCTGAGATGTGTTCGCTCTGTCAAAAAAAAATCCAAGTTTAATATTATATATGATGTTAAATTTTCATTCAGGAAAGGTGACATGACTGGATATTTAGACGGAACCAAGACGGAAGCGGGTGAAAACGCATGCATAGTGTCTGACTACTCACTATGTTTGGTCAGCAGGCATTTGTATCAGGGGAAGAGGGTGATTTATCATAACACAATCCAACTTGAAATTTACTATCGCCGGATCAGACTCTAATATTCCCATCCTGCTGTTCCAGAATCTTTAATAATAAGGATCATTAACAAATAGTGACAGTTGTTTTTCGTTTAATACATTTGCCATCAACGGGAACGCTGAAAGCGGTTATGGCAATCAGACAGTATTAAATTTGTATAGCTAGATGCCCATTTTCAGCTGTTAATGTTTTTGCAGTTATGCCTGATTGACGATAATGATATACCACTTTCACAGATGTGTAATTGAACAGAAAATTGCAGAAACTATATAAAGAGCTGGCTAGCAACGAACTGTGTCTAAATAAACTTACTGGTATACGTACTTCGGAGAGAGAAAACAACAACAACAAAAAGAATTAAATAATCATAAAAATATTTAATAATAAAGATTATTTACCGGTTAACGTTCTATGTCTTGAAATACAAAACAATTAAATTAAATGGTAAAGGTAATCGTTACAATAATGATAAAAAAAAATAAGAGCACTAGTTATAACCACTAGCACATATAGAAAACAATATCCTATTTACGCTTTGATTGTCTAGTTTTCCACTGTAACGACCAAGTCATCTATTATTTATCTCGTTCATATTTGCGTTTTGTATTAAAGCATTAGTCAACCGGTTGGCAATCTTTGTTATCTATCAAGATATTCCAGTAAAATAATAATAATAATTGTAAGGTAATAGTGCTAATAACCATGAAAATATTGCAGCCGCAGCAGAATAACAATAATACAAGTACAACAGGTAGAGGGAGTAGTAGTAATAGTAGTAATAGTTTAATTAGGTAGCAGTAGTAGCAGTAATAGTAGTAGTGGTAGTAGCAGTAAGTAGTAGTAATAGCACTGGTGGTGGTGATGGTGGTAGCGGTGGTGAAGGTGGCAGTGGTGATGATGTTGGGGGGTGTTGGTAGTGATGTGAGAGGCGATGGTGGTGGGGGCAGTAATAATAATGGCTTAATTATAATATTAGCAATAACCAACACTCACAACACGAAGCGAACATAGATTAGGTGGGTCAGTGGGTCAGTACGCTAATTGCCCACCCAGCGGCATCATAACTATCAGAATGAGAGATAGAGAGTCTCAGGGGATTTGGAGATATACCACTGGGTGAATGGACAAGAGATGTGGGGGGGGGGGGAGACAGTCGGAGGGGCATGTTTGAGTTATTAGCAGCAACAATGTCATTACTCATCAATGCGGTCAATTTTTCATTACGGGCCGTGCAAGTGAGACTAATGTGTTGGCCAGGAAGAGACGGAAGAGGCCTGGGCTGTGGACAAGAACAAAAGCCAGCAGCGCAGTGGCCGGCAGAGCTTTTGCAAATGGTGGAACCATCACACAGGGAATTCCCTCTGGAGAATACGACGCTCTAGGACACAGTGGGATTTGCTATAACAAGAAAGGAGGGGAGACGAAGGAAGAGGAGCCAGGTGATAGGAGAGGGGGAAACTAGGTGGAATAAAGGATAAGCAATTAAGCACTAGGGGTAGTATTTATACCTAACGTACTTTGACAAGACATCGAGTTCATCAGGACTACATTGGTTCCCAACCTATTCCCAATCTGTAACTTTCCGCACTGTTTGCCGAGATAACCGCTCCACTGGAGGTTGGAAAGCGTACTAAGACCGTAACCGCACTGTTTGCGGACAATCTATCGAAGCATCACTTCAAAATACTCTAAATTTTGTTCACTAGGTATAAAAAGAGTTCTCGCAAAACTAAAGCGCGGTTTTTTCGAAACAGAAGTTTAAGAACGTTGATATTCAGTTATAAATTTCCATACTCTTGGAAGAGAAAATATGTTTAATAAAAGGACGTTAGTATTCAATTATAACTTTCCACACTCTTAGAAGAGAAAAGATGTTTAATCAAAGAACGTTAATATTCATTTATAACTTTCCACACTCTCAGAAGAGAAAAGATGTTTAATCAAAGTATGTCAGTATTCAATTATAACTGTTCATTGCAATAGGAGGAGGGACGGGGAGAGGTGGAGGATGGAATGAGGGCGGGGGGGGGGGGGGATTGAAGAGGATGGGGAAGGGGCAGTACTTTAACCATAGCATGTCCTTATGCCAAATATAAGAACTTTAGGCTGTTATATCATTGTCTTCCTTCAGTACGTTGTTTATGTCGATACACTCGGGTAGGTCAAATTCAATGGATATCTACAGCACTATGTTCTTGTCATATGATATGCGCATTTTCACTTGTGATGTCTGGTCACAAAGTCGACATGGATAACGAACAATTCTGTGCCCTAAGGAGAACTTTTGAGTTTTTCTTTCCCCCCCCCCCCTCTCTCTCTCTCTCTCTCTCTCTCTCTCTCTCTCTCTCATGAAAGTAAAAGGACAGCCTTTTCTATATGAAACGGCTGACAATATAAACAAAGCTAAAAAAAAAAAAAGAAAAGAAAAATCGCATGGCATCAATGCGGACTTGTAGAATTTTCATTCATTGCTGTCGTGGGTTTCTTTATTAAGGAATTACCAGGGAAGGCTTGTGGGAATACGGAATATCACTCTGATAAATCACGACTTTCTGATAATAAGGATTATTTTCATCTGCTTAATTAAATTTATTTGCTGAACCCAAGAGTTCTTGAACAAACACAGTAAAGCGAGAAAGATTAAGTTCTGCGCTTTTTGCCTGAAATGATCTAGAAGAGTCAATTTTTGAAAATTTGGATTTGAAAATTTAGCAGAGTATTACTATTAACATCAATATCATGTTCTTTATCATATATTATGTTATTTGCTTTTTTTTTTTAATTGTTTAATTAGTTTGCCGGTTAGACAGTCTTATTATATTTTATAAAAATTATTTAAAATTCGCGATGTTAGGAAAACATTTTCTTCTTGTTGTATTCATTTGTTCATTGGTTTTCATTTCATTTACTATGATTTATTTACTCATTATAATTATTATTTTGTTATTATTATTATTACTATTGCTATTATCATCTATTGTTGTTGTTGTTATTGTTGTTGTTATTGTTGTTGTTGTAGTTGGGTGATCAATACTTCAAATAATAAGAAAAGCTGCTCTTTCATTCTTTGCAGTGCTTATTTAGCAACCGTTGTGTGTGGTATAAGGAAGTAGTTCGGTCTGTGAAAAACAATCCCCATTATGTTGCTTATGCACCAATATTCACAGTTTGGTGTACTTCATTGATAACAGGAGCTCTTTTCTTCTCCTGCTTACCTTGAATTAAACTGCACTGTGCTCTGCAAGATGGAGATAGTATGTCACACTGTACTGTGGATTTCTGACATATTCAGACGTTGCTAAATCGTGTCTCTTGGTGAGATTGATAGTTTGACTGCCTTTCAGCTTTCTCTCTAAGGTTCTCTCTCTCTCTCCTTCCCGCTCTACTCTCAATCTCTCTCTCTTTCTCTGTCCTCTTTCTTTCTTTCTCTCTCTCTTTCTCTCTCTCTCTGTGAGTGTGTGTGTGTGTGTGTGTGCAAGAAATAAAACTTTTTATATGTGCATTTTAGATTTGATAATTGGCTGTCTTAGTAACTATCAGTATAATGATCTCATATCTAGGGCACCAAAGAGAGTATGTTTTTTGGTTGTTTCACCGATTTTCCCATGGGTTCATTGCTCGGGAAACTTGTCTGTTTCCTCATTCTCTTTAACCCCTCAAATGTCAAAGACCGATGTAGTCACAAACTCACTTAGACTTCCATTCCTGAATCAACTTCCAATTAACTCCCCAAGTCACTGTGACATATATGTATGATATATACATAGCCTTAAAATAGTCTTAAAAGCACAGAAATGTAAGGATATGATGGACATCTCTTTATCTACGAAAATGATTACAGACTCTTTGTTATGATTAATGTACAAGTACTTTCACTGTAGTTTGTTGAAATCCGACATTCATATGAGGTGATATTTCCTTGGTGTGAGTTTTAGTTTGAAAAGCTGTGGCGATAAAATACAAAATAGTAGCAAGATACCTATCCTATATACGTGTAGACATAAGGGTCATCTCATAAACATGAAATAATATTGTTATGAGCATTCCAGCAGTTTGTACTTATACTTTTGGGGTTAATGTTATTTACTTCATCGCCTTTTATCTCTCTTCCCTATTCGATTGATATTCCAAGCCAGTCATTTTTATTTTTACCGTGACTGCTTCTTGTCAGAACCTGCCATTAAGGCGGGAGCAAAGCTGTGGATTCTATCAGCGAGCACTTACTATCTTCAGTAATAATGCTCATCACTCCAACGACTACCAGTGACTGCCTTGGCTGGCTGATTCATCGTAGTATCTGACAAATCGCCTCTCCCCTCAGAACTTCTGTTTCAAGAAAACAGCCATTTAGCTTTGCCATTTTTTTTATTTCAACACATGGTCATCAGAGTACAGCATTTAGAAAATGAAATGATGAAACACGATGTTTTATAGTAGGAATGTATGGAGAAGTAATCAAATTGCGATCAGAAAGCCGTTAATGACTTTCTCGAGCTAATTCATGAGAATCCAGACGCGGCATAGATAAAGCTAATCCTTCATGTCGATAGGTAGGCTCTCTAACCCAAGTAAAGCCAAAATGCTCTAATTCCTTGAGGTTACCATTAACTTCGGCTTGTAGATAAACTCTGGAATAATTTACTGAACTTCCCTCGCATGGAATTGTATGATCAATAAATGGAAAGAGAGCTTTTGTTCTGTGATATTGCAAACTCTCCTACTCGGTAGGGCAGTTACATATTCCCCCATACAGCTCCTGTGCTCACTGAAGATGTGAATACAGCCTGGCACAACCTTCCTTTGTAGGAAGGACAGTGCAGTCCGGTACAATATTTGCAATGTTCGGAAAGTTTGTGAAAACTATCCCATATAACTCCAGTTTCTTCCTATATATATGGAATGTGCATTGCTTTTCAAGCATATAGTGTTCAACTTATAGTCAGTGCCATAAAGTTCACCAATAATTTGGGAAATTCCATCGACCAAAAAAGTTTGCCTCCTTTTTTTTTGGCTCGACCCTTTTATGGTATAGGAAATTTATGATGAAGACTCTTCGCTATGAATGACAGACTCATAGTCTATTGAGCCTAGATGCCCTCCAAATAAATAGTAATAGTAGTAAGTGGTGTTGATAATTACGTAGGAAAACTACTTATGTATTTCCGGTCGGAACCCATGACTTTAGCCTTGCTTCAGCTTCGGCGTAGACCGGAAATGAGACAAAAATCTTGTAAACAATAGCTCTTGGGCATTCATTGCGATTCTATTGATGTGCTTGATTGCTGATAAGTCAAAATTTCAAAATTCTTTGAAATCATTGTCTTCCACCGTGACTATGGACTTCAAGATCAAATCTTGTTCGGAGCTCAAGATTATTTACAGAGAGAGGTGTAGTAATAAGTAGTTTTAAGAAGCAGAAACTTGTTCTTTAATCGAAGTGCGGAGAATCTGGGCACTGAGTTGGATCCAAATGGTGTTTTGGAGTATATCACACAGTAAAAGCGAAATTGACAGTACCAGTTAATGGCATATGCGTAATTTGTCCATTCCTACTCAGCTTGATGTGTCAAATGCCTTCAGCCAAAATCAAATGTTAAGATCTTTTGACATCTTATCTTCTTACTTTGCCCGGTCGAGAGTTTACTTCACCTCGTGGCTGCACTTCCGGGGGAAAACCCAGTCCCGAATTTTTGTGTTCTACTATTATGTATAATATTGTAGTTTCCATTATGAAGGCGAATGCCATCTGCGGAAATAACAAGCAGTGTGTAGTTTGCTACATCAAGCAATGCTAGTAAAATGTTCAGTAGGATATACACGTATTCTGGTACAGTCCTCAGTGCTCAATGGGAGGCATTGAAAACAATCTCTTATTGTGTTATATGGCGTGACAATGAGATCAGACAGACAAATTATCCCATCGCATGTCACCCGCATAATTTGTCCATTTTTCAGCTTGATATTCTATAATTATATCGGACTCACCCGCATGTTAGGGTCACAATGTGTCCCAAATGCTATTAGTGATGTTTAGTTATAATAGATTCCAATATTTGTGTTTGTTTTGTCTTTGCTCTTACTATGCCGAACACAGATCGAGAGATTTGTGTAGATGAAGATTTCTCTCTCTCTCTCTCTCTCTCTCTCTCTCTCTCTCTCTCTCTCTCTCTCTCTCTCTCTGTCAGAGCAATTATGTGACGTCGATGACAGGCAACTGATTTATTCTCAATACTAAACCCTTCCATTCCTCCGCCCCAACCACCTTTTTCTTTGTCATCCTCTGTCCCTAAACCTGTTTCCTTCAAACTGGAGGCTCTCTCCCTTGGCTGTTCAGATGGCATTTCCTCACAAACTGCCAGAACAGACACACCCATGAAGACTTTGAACTTTGCTAGAATCAGCTCAATCGCAAAGACGAGACTGTATCAATACTTCTCAAGCGCCTATACTTCTACTTTTCTCATGTTACACCATGCAAGGTACACGTATTTAGCATCGACTCAAAAGTGATCAGAGTCGTTTCTATTTATGATCAAGCATATATAAGTTCTAGTCAGTTCTTTGACCAATGGAGCCGAGCCAACTGAGACACGAAGAATAGACAGAATGTCAAAATGTCACCAGCTTTTAGCTTTGTTGATCGCAACTCTGAGATTAGTTAACTAATACTAATTAAGGAAAAGGAGGGGGGAGGGGGGAGGGGGATGAAGCGCGGGTCCTGAAATCGGGAATATTCGATTTTTGTTTTTGTTTTCGTTTAAAAGTTTGGGCTTTTCTGAAAATAAAAATAGTATGTCCATTCTATGATGTGGGGAAGATAGTCAAGCACAGGTTGACCGACCATTCTGCCATCCAGGCTCGTGCTCATTCGCTGCTCTATATTCAGTGATAGATCATCAATATTTTGCTGGCTATGGGAACATTGCATACAAAAAGCTTGATTATTACCTCGTTCACTATTGTTGGGAGCTCCAATGCCAGGTGTAGACATTGACTGATCATTTGAGGCGCTGACCACACCGAATATCAGTAAAAACGTTCGCCTGGGCCTCTAGAATAGACTTCCAACGGCCTTACGAGGGTAAAATATGCCCTCTTTCTGTTGTTTCAGAGTACAGTAGTGGATTATCTGTCACAGGAAGAGTAAAAACACTCTTGGTTATGACCGAGGAAGACATGGCGGCCATATATAGAACACGGAAATCTTGAATTCACAGAAATTTTCAACACTGTTATCAGCCCCGTTTAAATCTCTGTATTTTTTTTTTTTTTGTATTATTAACACAGATATCTCGAACTCTCAACACGGATTTTTTGAACGATTTCGACATCATCTACCTGTTCTCAAGCGGCAGAATATCTGGTCAGGCCCGTTTTTTGTCCAGCCTTGCTCGCCCCAGGCCTGTTGGGAAAGGCGTGCGGGGGTGGTAGGAGTAGGCAATGTAAAGTGTAGGTCTAAATTTGGACCTCATTGAAGATGAATCACCGGAACGGGGTAGTATGGTAATTGAGTGGGGCAATGGACTGGATCACAGACGATGTCCTAGAATATCGTTAAGATAGGGCCATAAAAAATTTAAATGTCGTCATGGTTATTTTCCCTTAGGACTCCTGTAAAAAAAGCCAACACTGAAATCTCGAATTACAGAAATCTTGAACACATTTTTCGATCCCTGAAAAATTCGAGTTTTTCGAGCTCGGTTGTACATACATATTACATATATACATATAAACATACATACATGCATTCATACGTATATATATACATACATAGATACATAGATACATACATACATACATACATACATACATACATACATACATACATACATACATACA
>JBCEWB010097683.1:0-12239 GCA_039654565.1 Peronia peronii
TTTACAAATACAGTGCCATCACGCACGCGCACACGTCCATACCCAGAAACACATCAATTTGCACTAACGTAAACACACACACACAAACAATGATTTCAGGTGAATTTTAAACAAATATATTTTGAGGCTAGTCTTAAATTCTTTTACAGAGTTTAGGGCCCTCAAAGAGTTTGGAAGAGAGTTCCACACGATTGGAGCAAAATTGGCGAAGGTTCTTTCTCTAACTTTTTTCTTTGGATTGCGTACTTAGTAGCACTTCATTACATGATCTTAGCGACCGAGATGTATGTACTGGTGGATAAGGTCTTGGAGATATTGTGGTGATGTTTTGTTCAAGCATTTAAAGGGCAGCAGTGCAATTTTGTATTTAATTCTGGCTTTTTCTGGTAACCAACGTAGTTCAACCAACATAGGGGTAATGTGCTCTCAACTCAAGACGAGCCGTGCAGCTTTATTTTGAAAACGCTGCAATTTGTTTACAGTCTCATTACTTAGATTTGACAAAAGTGCATTGCAACAATCTAATCTCGAAAAAATGAATACCGAAATAAGAATTTTAAGACAAGCCTCGCTTAACAGATGTGAGATTTGTCCTATTCAACGCAGTTCACAATACATTTGCTTACAGAGATGGTTTATTTGATGATCCATTGATAACTGCTATCAAAATAAACGCCCAAATTTTTAGCCTTTCCACTGAAACCAGCAATTTCTGTACCGCTTAGATGTATGTGATCTATATCAGCAGCCTCCATGTTTCTATTTGTGTTAACAAGTAATATTTCTGTCTTATCACTGTTCAGTTTTAGTTTGTTATTGATCATCCAGTTGTTGATATCAAGAAGACAGCTTTCGACTGCTTTTATTAGGGATGAAACATTTGATGGAACAACAGACCAGTACAGCTGGGTGTCGTCTGCATACATGTGATAACTAAAGCCGTGTATTTGTATGACAGAACTCAGTGGCTTAGTGTACATTGTATAACACTGGGCCCAACACAGGTGTTGTTTATAATTACAACATTTATTATATACCGCTCTAACACAGACGAGATCAACTTTTGGCAAGTCAAATGATCATAAATCTTGTGGAGTGTATCAAGCAAATTACAGATCTAAGATCTACCACGATATTCTTGGTATAACATAAATCTATGCTCATATTCATTCCCCTGACTGAACAATTAAAAAAAAAAAGTTTGTATCGCCCGTTTTTCTGGAGACATTCTGATCACTATACAATGTCAGTGAGAAATATGGATCACGGGTGCACCTCTACAGTTGCATGAAACGATTTTGGATTTTATGGTATAAATCCACACAAGTTTTGTAAAAGCTATAACGCTGCCAGTTAGACAGGACATTCTGGATACAGATTTCAATCAATGATACTCCCTATGTCTCTGTTCTTGAAGCATATCCGGCATCACGGAGGAAATAAATTATGTTTGAAAATCTGTCCGGGCAAAAGGAAAGGTAGAGATCATTGTATTCACTCTTCTGTTCAGTTCACAGGGAATTATTGGGTGCAAATGAACAAAACACCAACATGAGAGTCGCTTAGTATTCTTAATTATTTTACATTGGTATATACTTGATTGTTTTGGGTCAAGAGGATGTTAAAGATTGATAATCATGTTGCTAATTAAGCTTGAAAAATTGGCTAATTTGATAAACATCCAGTGATTCATATTGTTTGTTTGTTTTTTTGCTTTTTTTTTTTTTTAGTGTATTTGAGTAGTTACGGCTAAGATAGCCGTTTTAGTTTTAAAAAATTTCTTATGAAATGGTGTTAATGACGATGATGATGATTAAAGCGAAGAAGAAATAGGACAATAATGATGATGATGAAGATGAAAGGTTAGAAAATTTAGCTAAGTGATTCAATTTCTACCATATCGTTTTCAAAATATTATTTCTCGCCTCTTTTGATGTATTTGATTGGTTGCCGTAAAACATTTTCATACAATGATGATGATGATGATGATGATGAAACAACTAGTGTATAGCTAGCCTTTCGCCCACTGTTTATTCATTTTTCCAGAAACACTGTGCATGTTCTTCAAGAGATGTAGCTAGATTTTCCTGTTCACAGCTGTACAACCCACGAGTGACCAAAACTTTTTTTTTATCTTTTAGAGGGAATTTTTTTTTTTTAAAGGAAAAACATGGTTTCTGTTTTGTTTTGTTTTTGTTGTTGTTTTTTTAAACGAAAACCTGTCGAGATAACCTCCACTAGGAGGTCGAAAGACGTATTACAGAACGTAATGTAACAACTGTACATTTGGGTTGTTATTTTATTGTGCATTTATTTAGGGTATTCCTGTAATTCACTCTTTAGTATTGGACCTGATGATTTTGGCCGCATTACGTAATCAAAAGGAAAGCACAATTTGTTTCCAAAGGAATAAACAAGACTGGGAACTCAAAAATTCTTACATATTTATTTGCCCATTATAAATAAGAAGATGAAAAATTCTAACTCTAAAAAATATACTACTTTATTTATTTCAGACAACACAGAAAACTCTTTCCTACACAATAAGCAAGTCATTTAATTGATTTTTTTCTTCCTATACAGCAATACCATTTTACATTTTTATATGTTTACTTTGTTGCCCTGAAGAAGAGTTAAGTTGACTTGAAAATTTGGCAGAGTATTGCTATTAACATCAATATCAAGTTCTTGATATATGGTATTTGTTGTCTGTTTTTTTTTAAAAATTGTTTAATTAGTTGCCGGTTAAACTGTCTTCTTACATTTTATAAAAAGATGATGATGATGATGATGATGATAATGATGATGATGATGGCAGAGAATTAACAATATTAGATCTAAATTCTTTGTATTTGTTATTTGCTTTTTTGGAATTGTTTGATTAGTTACCGGCTGGACAGTCGTGTTATATTTTGTAAAATGATGATGATGATGAAGAAGATAACGATGATGAAGATGGAAAAAGAAAAAAAAGAAGGAGATAATGAAAAATAAAAAAAAAAGAAACTCCCGCACACCCTCATAAATATGCCCACATTTCTATACACGCAGTGTAACACTAATGTTGATATCCAAAGAAACCGAGCCTGTTTTTGGGCGAGGCAGTGAGCTGTGAGGGGATAGGGCTGCCGTATTTAGTTGGCTTCTCCCAGGAGCTCCCAGCTCCCGTAAGAGGACTGGCCACCCGGATTAATGAAAGCCCTAACACAGTTTTTCGGCCTGGAAGTCCAGGAGTCTTTCTATCCTGACCCTAATTTGGTTTCCTCACGGATATCTCACCTCGAGTTCGCCTGTCTTTCTCTCGTTCCTTTTCTTTCCTTTCTCTTTCTTTACAATTCCTTTTATATCTTTACTTGCATTTTTACCCCCCCCCCCTTTTCCCCTCCTCCTTTCGGCATTCTTCTTTTTGGTTCGCCCTATGAAATTCCTTGCCTGCCCCTATAATTTGCCTCTTCCTTCTCGCCAGCTTCTGTCGTCTGTCTATCACATCTTTTATCTTCTTCAGGACTCATCAATGTCCATACTGAGATCTCTGTCTTTTCGAATAATATTCTCTAAACATCTGACTCTTTCTGTTACTCATTTCTTGCATAAGCTCTTCTGCCATCTCTGTTAATCCGCGGACGTCCTCTGGCATTGCAGTATGGTCTATTTCAAATCTCGTTCAAATTAAAAGTGCAGTTTTTTCTGAAATTAAGTCGGTATATACTATCCGCGTTTTGTGTGCATATGTGTGTGTAAATTCTTAGCTATTTTTCGGTACTGTTATTATTATTAGCACTATTAAATATAATACTATTAGTTCTTTTTAAACTTTCTGCTTTATCTACTTTATCATATAATAGTCTCTGAGAAACTTGATGATTTATTTTTCTACTATCATAGTCATACAAATCAACACACAAACAAGAGTGCTCAGACAGTTCTTATTTTATGTTGCTTTAAAAAATGACACTGCCTTCTACTATTGAAGTATTGACTTTTCCCATCCATAGTAGACTGGAAAATGCGGCAACCACACCGTACCCACAGTGAGCGAGTCATTCCACATCTCTGTCACAGTCACACCCCTCAGTATGCCTCCCCCGTTTCCGCCCTTCGTCCCTCTCTCATATTGTACCCACATCATCTGCACATGACGTGACATACATTTGTCATTATAACAACAAGACAAAAGGACGGCCACTTGTTACGGTTTTACAGCTAATGATAGATCTTTGAGTCTGATCGTGACTTCTAAGCAAACACTGTAGTCGTCAGATCGACACTACAATTGAGCTTGTAAAAAGGTTAAGATTTTCACCATAGTTTATTTTGTGAAACGTCATGTTGCTACTCTCTTCATGTGTCCTGGAAAACAAAATGATAATTGTAGAGAAGAGTGAGAGTCTGTTGCATCTACAGCTTGTAAGGGAACATTAATTTGAATTCCTTGACCATCTTTATGCAATGGTGGGTCTCAAATTTGAATGCTCCGACCACTTCTGTTTATCCATCACTGGGTAAACTAACAACGATACTTGTAATAATAAAACTCCACCGCAAGTGTTTTTCTGATTTCAGTTATACATATCGAACATTAACATTTCCATTCGCCAGAATAGCTTCCCAGTTTTATTCCTATCATTATCTAAAAGAAATTATGGAACTACCGCTATCCCGAATTTCATTTATATTTAACATTCTTGATCATGTTGACTTTGACGAAAGTAAATATAAAAGTCTGTCCCCCCAATGTTCTCTAATATACTAATCACTTATACTCATACAACAGCCAAATATAGATCTAACAGCTCGAAAATATATTGGCCATTCCTGTTGCCCGAGTCTGTTTCATCTCCAGACAAATAACAGATCTCCAAGCTGTAAGTTTCGATAGTGAGGTATCAAATATGCAGTAAATATAAAAATATAAACAGTCTTAGCAGACTGCTGGGGGAACTGAAGAACCAGAAACAATCCCCCTCGAAAGACATTTTTTGATGATTAAATACGCTAACAAACTAGAGATTAAAATAATTATTAACTTTGTTGAAGTAAAACTGTATTTAAAATTATTCCGAAATTTTAGTGACAGTTGGAAGGAGCGGAAAATATTGTGAGAGGTTATGGTAAAACTGTTAACAATTATTTCATAACGAAACAACAACAACAACAACAACAACAACAACAACAATAACAACAACAACAACAACAGCAGAGTAGCAACACAAAGTGAAAATGAATTAAAAATGTTTCAGAGACGAGTAACATTATCTCTTCCATAAATAATAGACTTAGACCTATAGTTTAGGGGTGCTATAAAATAAATGTCCCGAAACAGTTTGACAGTATTTTAGTCCATTGTCATTACGGAGACCAATTCTTGTATAGATCGGCTGATTTTTAAAGAGTATAGGTAATAGGCTATACGAGTCAGTTAAGTCAGTTACTATTTGCTTCACAACAGCTGTAGAAAAAGTTTCCACTTTTTTGTCTGTTCTGAGTTTAAGAAATATGTCCTCAAAAATGTTACAAAATACTCAAACTTGACCTATATCGCAAGTGATGCTTTCGTCTTTGCCCCATTTTACCATCACGTAGTCGAGTTACATTATGGCATCAAAAACTGAAGGAATGTCCTGAATGCCCAGGATGCGAAAATCTTCGACATTGACAACACATTTTGTGAAATGCTCATGCCACAATAATTGTGATACACTGTTCACAGCCACATTTGCACAAGAACATTTTTAATCATGATGTCCCCCCCCCCTCCCCTCTTCCCCATGTCGTCTCTCCCTCTCTTTGTCTTCAAATATTCAGAAAGGCAGATCTTCAGTTTGCAACCTCACTAAATGGAGTGGACCAAATTACAATTCGGAGACGGTGCAAAACGATATTAATTTTGTGTTTTATAGTCTATCAAATTTGTTTGTGACAATCAAGTTTTTTTTTTTCAATTTCAGTAGTAAAGGCTTGGAAAGATGTTGTCTTCAGGTAGAACATTCAGCTACAGGTTGCACGTGTACGGGGACAAAAAGAAGTTATAATGAATATCAGTAAAATGTTGTGAAACACAGTCATGGCAGTTTTGCTAAATAAGTTATTATGGAAAAACGTTCGTTTTCAGACAAATGAAACTGTATGACAAAAAAAGAAACAAACTAGATTGAGTGTCCTTTGATTTGATGTATGGTTAAAAGTATTATAGTGTGAAGGGAACAATGTTATATCCAGTTTTTTACTGAATGAATTATTTTGAATCATCCTGTACAACATAGCACAATCTTCAACACCATTTTTTCTTTCGACCCTATTAGATGAAGAACGGAATATTTAAACTATAATTTTTTTTTTAGTATGTCAACCAAATTTCCTTGCAGCTTTTTATTAACATACTCAAAACAATGTTATTTTGTCTCTAGTCTTATGACGTGTTATAAGAGAGAGAGAGAGAGAGAGAGAGAGAGAGAGAGAGAGAGAGAGAGGAGGGGGGGAGCAAGAGACAGAAAAAGTAGTTTATATTAAAAGCCAACGATACCATATAATTCTAAGATGCAAAGGTCGATATTCAATCGCCCGGGAATTTCTCCAAAAGTGTAGACTAAATTCTCATTGCACACGAAATGTGAGTTATGACTGGTACTGATGATCTACAGTACCGGCTCTATTCCATCAGGTCCTGGCAAACAGTATGTTTAACACAGATTCACATTTACGTTCACTTGTCCCAACACCAAAGCAATTAACAAAACACGAACCTGGGCTCGAATCTATGTCCAAACTTGCAGTGCGTGAACCAGAAACTGCACCACCTACTTCCCAGCACAAGTCGACTTTTGCACATGGGACAAACCTCTTAACTTGTGGAACCTGCCTCTTCATTTTCAGGAAGGAAACAGTACAAGAAAAACAGAAAACGACCTTTTCTTTCCTCCCCCAGCCGCTCTTTTTGATAGGAAAGGGGGTGTCTTCCTCTCATGCGCAATGTTGAACGATTCTCCTTCCGGTGGCCAGATAAACAAATCGCTGCCAGTTGCAGCTTGAGTGGTACGATAATCCACATATCTTCATCGGTGAAACTTTCATCCTTGGCTATCTTGACATGTACCAAACATATATGGGCAGTTTCTTTATGATAACAGCTATAAAGCATGAAACACGGTATTTTACCGCTCAATTAGATTAATTTAATGGTAAATACACCATAGATATTATTTCATTTCACGTTGTTCCTTATTTAACCTTACCCATTTGACTGCCAAGACTGCAACTATAAAACAAACAAAGAAACAAACAAAAAACAAACAAAAAACAAAAAACAAAACAAAAATAAAAAATAAAACAAACAAACATAAACAAATCCACGGAAATCAATCCAAACATTTAGAATTGGCCGCTACAAATTTTATCAAAGTAAATAAAAATACTGCTGGTAAGAAAGATATTTAAATTTGAACAGTTGGCCAAAAAAAACTCCCTGATTTTAATTTAGAAGAGACAATGGTAATATATATATCCCGAAAGTGAGAGGATTAATCTCATCACCAGCATTATTATTATTATTTCCTTTGACAGTGGTGATAATGTTGGTGTAAAAAACGAACCAGTGTGCAAAACTGATAGAGTGCTGGCAAATTACCAATGAATTATTCTAGCTCTTTTACTCAAGTACAATTTTCAGATGATGTTGTTCTTGTGTATGTGTGCTCAACATATTAACAGTCTCACAAAGAACAGATGATAACGCTGGCAGGGACTGAAACATGAGACAATATAGCATTTTATATCAGCAAGGTTAAAAAACTGTGAGAATGAGATCGGTTTCTCCTAACGCTTGCTTTAGTAATTACATTTTTTTTTTTCCTCAAAGTGAATTGAGACACACTACGATGAGCTGTGCACCAGTCTTTCTCATCCCTCATTGTCATGGGCTAGAGCGCAACCGTTTTCTGTGTTCACTCCTGGATGTCGTAGGTCCATCTTTTCTTTTGCCTATCAAAGTGAAATGATCTCACCGTAATTTAACATTCGTATTGTAAGTCTTTCCTGCAAGTCTGTTTGTCTGTCTGCCAATCTGGCCACCTGTGTGTCTATCTGCCTGTCTCTCTGGCTGTTTCTCTGTCTGTCTGTCTAAAATGCATCCATGTTCCTCTTCACTAACACAACCCAATGAGTATAACAACAGTTCAAAGATATGACTCGAATACTAAATTAAAATCAACAATAAAACAAATTAAAACACAATTACAAACACAAACAAACAAGCACAACTAAAACTAGGTCTACAGCAATATTTTATTAAAATTAAGAATTAAGTCGAAATCGCCGGAACCTAGGCCTTCCTGACAATTACAAAGAAGGGAGGCATGATGCTTTCTTATTAATTTATCATTAAGGAAACTACCTAATGTTAAAGCTGAACATGTCACAAAAGTCTGAAAAGTACGCATTTCACAACCTTTACATCTTAAACTAATGCTCTCTTAACTTCTTTTTTTTTTTTTTCTCCTCTCCATCATAAGCAGTTAAAAGCATAAACTAACTTTAAGCAAGACTAAATGACAAATAAATGTAAAACTCTTGGCTTGAAAGAATAATTAATTGTACTGGATGTCTAAAAAATAGTTAAAGCGAGCCCTACATCAAAGTTCTGAGTCAACTTTAGGATGCAAGAGCAGGTTCGGCTCTCATGATATAAAACATTTGGATCGTGCGAGATGTAGGTTTACCTGAAAATTGAAACGGGCTTTTGATATGTCACATGGGGTAAAGATTCTATAAGCATGCTGAGTATACTCTTATGAAACATGTAAACCCTCTTAACCTCTTCCTCTGTTGCAGTGGGGCGGGAAGTCTATAGTGCATGCAAAACGAAACTGCCCAGATTGTGTAAATAAAATATTAAAACAGACAATATGGCGAAAAGTTATTACACACTGAGTGCATGAATTAATTAAAATAAGCAAAGACTATCATTTCACTATTTCATGTAAATCTGGCTTTTCAGGAGGGAAGGTGAAGGTCTAACGGTAACTTGACCCTGAAAGATCAGATTTCTATTGCTGCAACACTTAAATTTTCTAATCCCTAAAAAGACAAGGTAGGTCATTATCCATCCAGAACACAGAGAAAGAAACTGTAATTTACGGTTTGATTAGTGTTGTGTAAGTGTTCGTGTAGTTGGATGGGACAGTTTACGGGACCAGAACACAAAAATGACCCAAAGAACGTCCTAAATCACTCTAAGAAGAATTTTATAAGCTTGTCATGATGGTATGAGAAAAGGAAAGTCCGAGAGAGAGTGCAAGAAAGAGGGAAGGAAAGAGAGAGAGAGAGAGAGAAAGAAAGGAAAAGGCACAGGCAAGAGAGATGATAAGGAGAAGAGAGAGAGAGGTGTGTGGGGTGGGGAAGAATCACTCTTAGAAAACAAGGACTATGTGATATCAAAACCTAGCGACAAGCAAAGTGTTTTTTGTTTTTTGTTTTTTTGTTTGTTTTTGTTTTTGCTTTGTTTTGTTTTGCTTTTTCTTGTCTGTGGTATAGAAATTTATCAACAACAACAACAACACACGCACAAGAGAAAGAGAAAACGAAAAAAAACATAACATAAACGTGAAACTGAAGCATATTTTGCAAGGGAAGGGAGCAGGCTTTAAAACAAACAAACAAAAAAAAACATGGGCCAATAAACAGAGAAACAAAAAACATAAACGTAAGCGATTGAGATGAGAGAATGATGTGGAATTCTGGACAGGGGACCCGGTTTGGCAGATGGACAAAGAAACGCATGTAGGAGAAGGTCAAGACAGATAGTCAAACACTGTTACTGTTCGTCATAAGCAACCAGAGAGATAAAATAATTGACATCCTCTCCCCTCCGCCCATTCCCATCTGTAATAATAATAATAATAATAATATCTTCCTCCCCCCCCCTTTCCCCACAAAGGAAAAGTTAGAATAAAGATTGAAGGATGAAACAAACAAACAAACAAACAACAGTGAAATGGATTAAAAAGACCAACAAAGTGGAAGCAGTATATGAAAAGTTCAGTTTGGCAATGAAATAAAACTAGAAGAATATTGCCAGAAAAGCAGACTAACAACACGGAGAGTGGTATGAAAAAGAAACAGGAAAAACAAAAAAGAAATACAAAAAAGAAGATAAATAAATTTTCAAAACTAGAAAACACATTAAAAAAGACAGACAAAATGAAAAAAAATTGACTGCTGCGGAGAAAGCAACCAAAAAGATCTGTCAATAGACATGGTTATTAAAAGATACACTGAAAAGGCATGCACAATTTAATATTGCTAAGAAAATCCACTAGAGAGAGAGAGACAGAGAGAGAGAGAGAGGCCTATAAACAAAGTTAAGAAAGGTGAGGGAGATGGGCACTAATTAATTAAAGCATATGAAAACATAATCCGAATAATAGACAGAAATACAGAGTTAGACGAGGTAACGAAAGCGTTAAACAGACATCAAAAAAAAAAAAAAAAAAGTAAGCATGACGAGAAAGAAACAATGTTGATACAATGTTAACCATTAAGAGAGATGAATATACAGGTAAAGTTCATGACAAAGTATTCAGAGAAATAAAGTAAAAAATTGATTTTGAAAGAAGAAGAAAAAAAAAAGGAAGACTGAGAGACAGACAGAGCTAGAAAAAAAAAGGTAACTGGAAAAAGAGATAGATAAAACAAAATAGATAAAGTATTCTGAGAGATAGACTGGCACAAAGAGTGATGACAAAATAAGTACATAGATAAGTAAATAAATAAATGACTAAATGAATAAATGACTAGATACATTTTTAAAAATGAATAACCAAAAGAGTCTGTGATAACAGAGCCGTACAATATTTGGTCAGCAAGGTGGATTGACGACAAATAAAGTACAAACTGATAAAAGAGAGAGAGATTTCTAAAAAAAAAAAAAACGAAGAGAAATAGATGAAGACAAAACAGCTAGGTCATCAGACAGACTTAAAAAGAAATGACAAAACTAGGTACAAAGTAATCACAAAGACATGTGAACAGAACGTGAAGAATTGGAAAGAGAAACAGACATTCCAATAAGGCAAGGAATAGGTTATCGATATACAGAGTGAACATGAAATAAATAAGACAAGGAATAGGTTATCGGATATGCAGAATGAACATAAGGCAAAGAATAGGTTATCGGATATGCAGAGTGAACATAAGGCAAGGAATAGGTTATCGGATATGCAGAGTGAACGTAGGACAAAGGCAAGGAATAAGTTAACGGATATGTAGAGTGAACACAAGGCAAGGAATAGGTTATCGGATATGCAGAGTGAACATAAGACAAATAAGGCAAGGAATAGGTTAACGGATATGCAGAATGAACATAAGGCAAGGAATAGGTTATCGGATATGCAGAATGAACATAAGGCAAGGAATAGATTATCGGATATGCAGAGTGAACATAGGACAAATAAGGCAAGGAATAGGTTACCGGATATGTAGAGTGAACAAAAGACAAATAAAGTTGAAGGAAAAGTGTCCAGGTGATAATTTCGAAGACCAATTCGTGGGAACCACAGGTAAGACAGACATCCATAGCTATGGACAAACTTACCAGAAGAGACAGACGGAGTAAGGAAAAAGTATCCAGGAAGACTGATACAGAGACTAAATAAATCTGCAGAGTGACTGAGAACAGATACGCCAAGAAGAGGATATCAGAGCGATAGAAAGACAGACCAACAAATAAAACCACAGAAAGACATGTAGGCAGACAAACAGCCCAAGGAAAAAAGGACCCAGTGGATAATGTGGATGGCAGATTGCGAGAGAAGCACAGGGTAAGTGCTGATCACTTGAGCGAGCACTGAGGTAACAACCAACAACACCTGCATCACAGCCCTCACGTGCACACTCCAGTCAACCAGGGCCGTCGCCGGCACCCCTTGCTTCCGCTCGGCATGGTTCTACTCCCTTAAATCAAGAAAGAACCCAGGGCTACATAACAATGGAGACATGGCAGAAAACAAAACGAGAAACATCAGATCAAACACAGTTACACCGCGTTTCACTTGGAGATACTGCAGTAGGTATCTCGTCGAGATAACCATGCCGCTGGACGTTGAAAGACGTAAAGAAAAGTGTAACAGCAATAGGCCATGATTGAGTCACATAAGGCAGAGCAGGAGTGGGGAGAGTGCAACCATTCAAAGTAATTGCTACTGTGGCATGAAGGCAGAATACAGACTGATTCAATCGTCTCCATA
>JBCEWB010097694.1:0-12239 GCA_039654565.1 Peronia peronii
TCGCTACAACCCTTATTTCTTTGCTTACTAAATCTAACTACGTCAATCAGGATAATATTCCCCCTTGTATCACTTCCCTTTGACTGACGAGAGTGGAAAGCTGGAATTTCACTCACCGAAATCAGTTCTACTCAATGTCACAATGTCTGGATCATCATCGTAGATTCCTGTAAAATAACAGTTACAAGAATCAAAGATGAAACGGCGTGAACAAAAAAGAGAACAAAAACTGACATTGCAATAACTGAAGCCATTTAAAAACATATGTCTTGCGCCCAGAGCAAATGGGTCGGAAGTTGTTCCAGGCGATCGTGTTTTTAACTATTTTCCAACTCAGATACCAAATTTTTCTTTTCAGGTTAGAAAAGGTTGAATTTTCGTTTTGTGGAAAACAAATAAAAAATATTGGCATCTCGGAAAATAGTTAAAAACACCGTAACTTGAAATCTCTCTGATCGACTTCCGACTCATTTGTCCTTTTCGCGAGACATATGCAAAAAATGCAATTAATGACAACTGAGTAACTGCTGTCTTCTCTTATCTTTAACTTGAGATTCTGTCATTATCATTTCTACACTTTTTTTTTTTACAGATAATGTAACTACTTGCTGCTAAGAATTTATGAACAATTCAGCTGTTGTTAAAGATATTGGATTCCAGACATGCTCTGAGCGCTATCCAGACTTATCAAAATTTACAACACTGAAACAATAACGCTATCTAAAATTACCACTGTTGAAAAAAAAATTAATTCACCTCTGATTTCTATGACCTTCTACCTTCAAGTTCTGCCTCTGTATTTAATTTTATGGCAACATACAATTACACAGACAGTGTTAATGTTCAGATATTTTAATTATGCTGTTTTTACTCATATGAAGATAGCTAGAACTATCAGAACTCAGAGACATACATTTCCCCACCAGATCATTGTAAATCTGAAATGCATCCAAATCTACCAAATTTTAAACAAGTCAGCAGACAATCCTGTTTATCAGAAGTTCTACTCCTAAACATGAGAATAATTTTTTATAACGCAAAAACAATTAAATAACTGCTAATCCCATCTTTTTCTAATTTTACTATGATGGGGTTAGTTTAGTTTTTTTCACATTTTTCAAAAATAGCCTAAAGGATCTTATTCAGAGTCCTCAAGAACACAAATGATTGTAAAGTTATCAAATCTCAAATAAGACAGTTATTACTCTAAGCTTTACCCAGCCTTACCAAAATTTTGCTGATACCACTGCCAGCTCTCATAGCGCTGACCTCGCTGGAAGTTGTCGCTAAGACCCTCCTCTCCATGCTGGTCGTACTTCTTTCTCAGATCTTCATCCTTCAGAACCTCATAGGCTCGGTTAATTTTGATAAACAGATCATGTGCTTTGGGGTCATCCTGGAGGATGGAGCAAACGTAATCATGCAGGTTCAACTGGAGCAGATCTGAATTGAAGTGGGTCACAAATATGTCACTCTGTCACCTGTCACACATCCCTGTCCTGCACAGACTTTGACTGACTATGATAAGTAAATCATGTGCATTTCAGTATATTCTGCAAAGTTACAGCACAGACAATTGAAGGGATACAAACTTTTATAATGTCTAAAATTTAATGTGCTATCACAACAAAAGAGTGTTCACTGTGGATTTTCTTTGTTCATTTTGGCAGGTCATTTTTAACCTGCATTATGTAAAAAACATTTTACTAAAAGTGACAAACTGGTAAATATTTCCATTCCAATTTCACAAAAGCTGGAAGGGTGGATGTAAATCAAACCATAAGTCAATATCTGTTTTTCTATTGTGTGCGATATCCCTGTGAGTTTGGAGCAGCAATCATAGCTCCTCATGTTTACTTTTTTTTTTCCCCCATTCCTTTTCTGTTGTCTGATGCTGGATATTTAATGGCATTTGGTAAAATGACATCTCTGACTAATAAAACTCTCTCAGCCCCTGGTTATTTGCTCAAAATGAACTATTTCAATCTGACCCAGTTTCAGTGTTGAGTATTAGATATGGCTAAGCTTTGTGAAAAGCCAGAGACTATGGTCCTATTCTTTAATACTGTGTCAAACTGAGATTTCAAATGTGTTCCATAAGAATCGTTCTGTCTGTACAATGCTGCAACATAATCAGTTGTACAAAGATGCTAAAATAATAAAATGGTCCGCCTATAAAGGAAAATCAATAATGCAGCTTTTCTTCTAATACACTGTATTGGCTGACACTCACTTCAGCACAAATAAATCAATTGTTTCATTTAGTTTGTCTGCTGAAGCGCATATTTTCATTTATCCTGGGACAATTTTGCTGCCCAAGAATACCGAGGCCAACCAGTAAGCAATAAGCATGATATTATTATAGAAATTGGTAACATGGACAAGACAGGCAAACAGGACCACTATTGCATTTATCAATATTCTGTGTGTAAAAGTAACCATCAGTAACACGTGCAAATGATTACATATCAGGTCATATTGTGAGAAAACTACATAACAGCACCTCTAAACCAGTCCTGAGATGTAAACCATGGAGGAAGAAGATTAGGAGTAGACGAAGAATCTATGAAGAAGATGCTTGGACAATGATAAAAAGACAAGTAATTATTAAATGGAACGAAATGGTAAAACTGTCTCATGGTCAGGTTGGATAGATATGTCATCCAAGGCCTATGCCTTGTGCAATGATGATTACAGTTTTGCCACGCCTTTCAACCTCCTCTGGGGTGGTTATCTTGGGGTGCAATGATATGATAGCACATACAGTTGTGTATCAATGGAGCACGCTAGATGAAAAAGTAACAGGAACCTAACAAAGTGTGACATATCACACAAACATCTTGGAAATGTTAACAGCATTCTTTTCTTTCTCTGTTGTGTACAACAACAACAACAACAACAACAACAACAAAACTACTACGCAAAGTTTGATGAACCAAATATGAATTATTTTTCACAGAATGAAAACAGAATCAGCAGCAGCAAATCCAGAAGGAAAAAAAAATCCTCTCATGGCTCTTAAAAATAACTTACTGTATTCTTATCAGGATGTTTGGAGATTGCTAACTTTTTGAAAGCCTTTCTGATTTCTTTGACCGATGCACCTCTGTCCACGCCAAGCAAATCATAGAAATCTTCCCCACCGCTGACAGAACTTAGTAATGTCAACAGAAGCAGGCAGGCATGTGTGAGTGAGACATCCATGATGTGATTTCACCAGGCTGGAGACTTCTCTGCCTTTCTCTTTCTCTCTTCTTTGCTAGAGGATGACTGCTCTATAAACACATGATGTCCCTTGATATCTGATAGAGAGATGAAATATCAGATACAGACAAACAGAATGAATATATAAAAGTAATAAAACATTCACTGGTGGACAAAATATTGCAAAGACGCTGTTTAGCGGAAAACAAAACAATAAAAAAATAAAATACATTAGATCTAAATATACCATACAAATTCATCGCTGGATAAAATTACAATGTTGAAAGATGTAGATAATATGACTCTGAACAACGAAAATTAAATTACCTTTACTTATATAATGTTTGGTGAGATCAACTGTAAGACAGTATGGCCTGCCACACACGGACTTACATAATGTATTGTTATATATGAAAATATCTCTTGTGTGTGGACCTTTAAAAAAATTTCGGCTTTCTCTTTTCATTTCCTTCTTTTTTTCTTTTTTTTTTATAAGTTTCAACTGTATCCATCACTCTTGTTTATTTATCATGTCCTTTCTTTACTCTATCCATCAGTAGTTTCTAGTCTTAACTAGCTCAAGGAAGTCCAACGCCCCAGCTGTATTGATTCTCAAAAAGTAACTTCATATTGAACATCTGCTGTGTGATGGCAATGCATATATCCCTTGTTGTTTAAGACTGACAGATTTCTCTTTCCTGGGACCACAATGTGATTTTAGGAAGTACGGAAACAAAGGGAAAGGGAGGGTGGGGTGGGGAGGGACTTGTTAAACTATAGTGATGACACAATAAAACATATGATAACAATAACACTGTAACACAAAATTTCAGCCATGTCCATCATTTTATAAAAATTTCTGAAAGTTCAAGACGACTGTCTACCACCAACTAATCAAATACATCAAAAAAAAGCAAAAAATGATACGAAGAACTTGACATTAAGTTAATTAAGCAAATTAATATCACTGGTCATATCCACAATTATTGTTTATTCACTAAACATATTATTTAAACATTTATCGTAGCCTTCTTCAGTGTCATGATTAAAACAGCTCAGGATAGTCCAATGACTCAGCTATTCTGATCGTAAGAAAATAATATCACATTTGTGTGATAACAATGTGTATCCTTTGTTGTGTCAGATTGATGGGTTTTTGTCTACAGGTGTCACGACAGGGTTTTAGGATCAGTTGAAAGAAAGGGAATGGGGGAAGGACTGGTTGCTAAACTCCAGTGAAAATATAAAATAGATCAAAAGAGAAACGATAACACTATAACAAAACAAACTTTAATCATACCCATCAATCCTGTTTATTCACTAAAAGTTTTTTCAGGGTGTATCTTTCTTTCTAATGCCTTGACTTAAAAAAAAGCACCCAAGCCATTTTGACGCTTCAGTTATTTTTTGTGCCAAAATATAACTGCAAATTAATGTATCCTGTGTTACCCAGGCTGTTTCGGGCTAATGGATTTCACCTGTTGACATCACTCAGTTGTTTTAGGGTCAGGAAGAGGGTGGGGCGAGTTTGGAGGAGATTGTAGGTTGTTAATATCTAATGATTCAGTGATGCATTTCAATGGAAACTATTTGTTTCACTTCATGTGAGAGCTGCTGTCATTTTAGTTACACTTGGTTTGTTACCAGCAAGATCATTGTTCCCTATTTTCTAGCTTGCTTGAAAAAGCTCTGAAATTTTCTTGTAAAAAGCTTTTAACATACAAATTCATCAGTCATTGCTGATTCCTTTCTCATTTCCAGAAAACAATTCACATATTTTAATTCATATTAAATTTCTTTCTTTCTTTTTCTACCAAAAGATTGTCCATAAATTTATAATTTGGATATCTTGACTGGGTCACCCTGTAGACTTAATCACACAAATATTGTCATGTTAACTTGGGATATTACATAAGTTATTGCTCATCTCTCTCTTATCTCTCCAGCTACTACCTACTCTATTTTCTCAATCATTCACCTGTGATGTCTAATGAAGAAAAATCTTCTCCCATTTTGTCTGATCTGATTCGCTTCTATATAGTAATATACATTAAATTTCCCACTATTTCTGCTGGTAATTTTCAAATATTCTGACCATACTTTATGATATTTGGGACCCAAATAGAGTCTATACCACTTGGCTTCAAAACTGTTATTTCCATCTTAAGCAAAAGAAAAGGGAAAACTACGTGAAGCTGTCAAAATTTGATATCTTAAACAAACGAACGACGGGTTTCTGTAGGAATATACAGATCAGACTGTATGCCCTCCATTCTCCTTTTCCAACTCAATATATTCCTCCTTCACCATCTTTTCCTTCCCCTCCCTCTGCTGTTGAGGTAACTAACCACAGGAGGCTGAAAGGTGTAAATAGAATGTAACCCTCCCTCTTCCTATCTACTGACTTGGCAGCAGAGTACATGTAGACTACATCTTACAAAATAGCCTTTAGTGTGAACTTCTCTGAATGTTTTGCTGAAAGACAGCATTTCCTGCTTTGAAAACACTGGTGTCAGAACAAACAGCTCTTGCTTCACTTCAGTAACATGATCAATTTGGTCATTCAATAAACACTGAAACCATGTGGAAAGAAACTGATTATAGAAACTGATTTGTATAATACTGGCAATTACCAGTGATGATGAAAGTGATATATTTCCATTAGTGTCAACAATAGATTCTGAATTAAGACTCGCACAGTCAGAGCCATCATCAATTAAATGAGCACAATTATCGCAAAAAATGTGATATAACAGATTTACTGCATAGTAAACAATATGCCATTATCCCAGTCCATGTGTCATTTTAACCCAACAATTATTGAAAATGTGATACTGATAGTGCTCACTGGGAGGGAGGTGATTTCTGACACAGACAAAATGTTGTCTCACAAAATGTCTGTGTAAATGACTATGGGTTCTGGCTCACAGAACATTCAATTTGTACAGGATCAGATCTAGTCGGGGAGAGATCTGTTTATATAGCAACAGCTGGCATGTACAAATTTGCTTTCATTTCGTTCAACAAGGATGAACTTGACATACGCAGACATCTATGCCAACCTCAGGATGTCCACATGATGCGGCTGATGTAGAAGCGACAAATTTGCCTGATTCTATCATCATAAAAATAAATTACAACAGTGAAAAAAAAATGGTATATAGGATGACATTTGCTTGATGAGTAGCGCAGACTCACTAAACCTTTCCACACACTTATATTGCTCTGAAAACACAGTAAGACTATTATTATGTTATATAAGCAAGTCAAACTCATGAAACCATAAATTAAAGGTAAAAAAATAAATTTATACTGTCATAACATACGACTCTTGCAAAAGTACCAAGACTTACAAAATATTGTTTCCTTCATATCCATATTGATTTTTTTTTTTTTTTTTTAGGAAAATGTGCCTGTGCCTACTGTGGCATTAGCAAGGTGGCAATGAAGTTGTTAGTCTTTGAATTTCTGTCCCAGTGTAGCTAAATATCTTGCAATCGTATCCTTTTCCACACTCATAATATAACTATACAATTTAGATGATTGACAAGAATCCAGTTTCACTTACTTGAAGTTTGTAACGCATGATGAAAAATCTGTCCCATATTGAATGAAAACTAAAGTAATCTCATTTGTTTTGAGGTCTATACCCAGCTCGGTAGCTCTTAAAATGCAATCCTTCCTCCACGTTAACAACCAGTGTGTCCGCCCTTTCACCTGATGCTTGACATTTGAACAGACAGCTTTCCTGATAATACAGGCCTTTTCCCTGTATCCATGCACTCTATGTATTTCCATGTAATATATTTTATGGTTTGCAAACAGAGCATGAGACTCTCAAACCCTCAAGAAACATCATTCCTTACTTATCTAACAATCCACCAACTGTGAATATTCCAGGTTTTTGCACTATTCCTGGTGTGTTGCACTGCAGTGCACTGGTTTCTGAGTCCAAGAGCAAACGTACAACTGCCAACAAATTTATTTAATCTCTAAAACATTAATAGATGTAATGATGAAATTTGGCCTAAATTGCAACTGAATCTTCCTCGGAGAGCACAAATGTCAGACAATGATTAACTTCCATCCTTTCAAAATTCACCATTGAATTTAGAATGTTTTTTTATGAAGATTTTTTTATAGATTCTTCCACTATTATAGCGATCTGAGTTTAGTAAAATTGCTATAATATAAATAACTCCCAGGTTCTCTGCTTAAGCTTTCAGAACAGAAAGGAGTTCTTTTCTACAGGAAAACAGACAGATCAATATCTGAGCAGAAGTACTGTTCCAGTGTCGAAAATACACTACTGACTCCACAGTTAAGTGATAAGCTGTGAAGTTTGTGACTGACTTACTGATACTGTGATTTTGAGGTCTTAAACTTTAGTTAACTGAAACAAAGTGAAATCTTTCAAAAACATGGATATGTAGTTATGTCTAAACACAGTGTCAAGAAAATAATGTTTACATGTATTTGTTAGTCTCTTGCTTCTTTTAGAAATGTCCACAGCGTAGACCAGTGCAAATATATGAGATACACATATATATGATACTGCTCCAAACAACACCAAGATTGTACCAAGTCCACCCCATTGTGTATCCATTGAGTGTAAGTGATGTTATTCCATGGGTTTGTAAACTGAATAGTTTTCTCACATTTTCTCTGCAAAGATACTGAGTGTATGGTGTTCATCTGAATGGATATCTTATTCAACAGAACATAAATGTTAAAGTCAGGTCCTTCCATAAGTATAGTATGTAGTTCACCTGTCTTTGGACTAACACTCAAACTGGCTGAGACTGATATTTTGTAATCTTCAAGTTTGTACATTATACACATTTTCACGTAACGTGATCACTGTCCTATAATTATGCACCAAAACTCAAGACAATAACAATAATTTAGGTGATTTTTTTGGTCTACAAATTTTAAAAATTAGAAAGTGCTTTCCTGCAAATTTATACCACAAATTTGCTGCTTTCTACCATACTCACAATGCATCATTTCCCGATCTCTCATTCTGCTCCATCCTCATTTCTCTATAAGTTCTGTACAATCTTGCTAAACTGTCTCGTGGGAACACCATATAGAGTACTCTTCACTGATTTATTCCCTGGCATATTACTCTGACATAGCAAAGATATGTATCTTCTCTCATGAACTCTAAGATCATGTCCTCTGTTCTGCTTGCCTTCCCCTGGCTGATTATAATTTGCTCAATATGTAATAGAAATCTATTATAGCTGGCACTCCATTATCTTTTATTTATAAATCTTCTCATTTATCTTTTAACTCACTTACTTCTATGCTTCCTTAAGTGATAAAATAACACCTCCTTTTCTCTTAGTACAAAGCCACAAATCTTGAGTACACAAGACCACATGCAGTTTTCACAGCGGGTAAAGTAAACAGGCAGTCTTCCCCATATAGGACCAGAAATAACTGACATTTATTTAGGTTCAAATCTAGACTGAATCAAAATAACTTTTCTACAATCTGGTAACACTGCTCCACTGGAGGTTTGACATATGAAAAATAAACAGTAATTTGTTATAAAATTCAAGTTTGGTCAGTTTCTTGAACTGCCCAATAGCCATTGAGTCAAGGCTGGTCTAGTCGTCCAGATCTCTGTCCAAATCTAGACCTGAATCAGTCAGTGATTAGTCGACTGGATGCGGTAGCAACACAGCAACGATGTGTAGAACTAATGATACCAGTCTGGTCATAGCAGAGAATCTTTATTATGATTCTTTCTTCTTCCAAGAACATAATGGATACAGAACAATTACACCTATTTATTCTTACCTGTTACGCCTTCCAAAATAAATTTGTCTTCTGCCCTGTCGCGATCAGGCCGTCCTGTCACTCAGGTCAGCTCACCACGGTCTAGTACTTTCGTTTTCTGAACTCAGTGTGTGCAACGGATGCATTTACGTGTAATACGCATGCGTATTTCCTCTTCCGGACAATAGGGAAATCCCGAAAAGGATACGTGTCTGTCGGTGGAGCCTTTTTACTGACCACAAAAATAGCGTACACTAAAATGTCATAAAGAAATTATATGGGAGGTTTGGCAAAGTTGTCATTATGGTTCCGTTGAATAATTAATGCGGATATAAGTGTTGTTTTATAATCTGAAATTCACATAAACTTCTAGTGTTGATTTGCCTTTCAATCTCTAGGGAGATGGTTATCTCGGAAACTTCCGCGATCTGAAGTAGACCCCATATATAATAATCTCTAAAGATCTGCCATTGTTTCATAGAGCGAACCTTTTTCAGTCATGTTTTAGAATCTTGTACATGCTTTTTGTAATGTTCCTATTCTCTTTCCTATTAAAAAAGAAAGAAAAAGATAGGAAGAAAGAAGGAACGACAGAAAGACAAAAGAACAAAAAAAAGGGGGGAGGGGGGGAGGGGAGGGAACACACACACAAAATCCAAAACTTGGCCGTTGATAGTACCGATACAAAGTCAAACATTTTCCGAATCAATTAATATGCCATTTTCAAAAATGTAATGCATGTATGTTAGAATTTTCATTTTCCTCATTCTTGTTAGCCTATTACTTTCATACACTAACCATTAAAAAAAATAAAATAAAATAACATACAATAAAATAATATAAAATAAAATAAAAAGACGAAGAAGAAGTACATGTACTACCCATATTAAGAGCTGCTGGAATATTCATATCGGCTACAATCTGTATGATGTAAGGGAAGCAATCGAAATAATTCTGCAATCAGTGAAAGTTTGGCCGTCATAAAATTAAAAGAGCAGAAACTGTTCAGTGTTGTCTTCGACAAAGCTTCAGTGTCACGAACTCTTGAATGTGAATGGTTGTTAGTTGTGACGTTGTAAATGGTGATCAGGCGGTGAATGCAGATGAGACCACACAGTAATGGAGTAATAAGAACGGGAATCTTCGACGTCGAAATGATGCAGGATTTATTGCAGGTGCTTAGTAACAATACAAACTTCAGGGCAGCTGTCTTACTCCGACCCACATAGCTCTCACTGCATTCTATTTCTTGCTCTCCTCTCGCACTTTCTCTGGCTGAGCCTTATATAGACCACAGCATGGCTTGAACTCTCCCGAAGCTACCAGTTCTCACACTCTCGAAGTATCCTGAATATACCAGTAATCACTACTATTATCGTGACGCACACATAAAACCGTGACGTAGTGCGCACACACGTGAGGTAATACACACACAAGATCCGACTTGAACCATCCCGTACAAAATGCTTAGAGAGTATTTCAGACACGCTACGCTCACAACACACACTTGCATGGGCCCAGTGTATACAATGACGACCCGCTAAACATCGCTCACAGCACACACTCGCGTGTATTCAACATGTGTAATCATGATTCGTTACATCCAGTCTACACAGACAGAATGAAATAATTATTGCAACAATGATCAAGTTCGGTAAAAATAGAAGCTGAAGGAGCAAAAGATGGTTTAAAGTGGGGATGGAAGACAAGAAAAAGAGGAATATGAAAACGATCAAAGAAAGAAATGAAGAAGACGAAGAAGAAGACAACGAAGAAAAAAAAGAAGGAAGAGACGAAGAGGGAAAAGAAAGAGGTGCAGAATGGGGGGGGGGGGTGGGGGGTGGGAGGGGAGAAAAAGAGGAAGCAGATAAAGAAGGCGAAAAAGTAAATAAGAAGAAGAGGGTTGAGGAGGAGGGCAGAGAAGGAAGAGGAAGAAAAATGGAGGAAAAGAAGACTTATAAGGTAAAGCAGAGAATGAAGTAAAGACTTGAAGAGGTAGCAAAGCAAGTGCAGGAAAGGAAGAAGAAGGAGAGCCATTCTTGTGAGTATGTAGATCATGCATAGCCATTGCATACGAAGTTGCAGTCATGCATCAGTGCTAATGGAGAGTACTTCGAGAAGTTGTAAACATGGTTAGTCCGAAAATATATAAAAGATATACCTAGCAATTGCTGAGCAAAATGATAATTTGCTTGTCCGTTCGCAAACTGAATCTTGCATGGCAATAAATAATTAGTCACTAAGCAATCATAATCTTCACCGTGTCTGGTCGACTTGTATAAATCATAAACTGGAACATTTCCAACTGCTCAAGCCTGTAAATTTAAAATGCCAGGAAACAATTTATCTGCCCTTAACAATCACAATGTTCTGTGATGAGTTTATAAATCATAAATTGTAACATGCCCAACCTTGTAAGGTAGTAAAACTTGAATGCCAACATAGTAATCACAGAAATAAAGATAAGCGGTCATGTGTTCAAAAATTCAAGTTTTTCGGTTTCTTGAACTGTCCAAGAGCACTGAGTCAAAACTAGTCTAGTCCTCTAGATAACCCTATCGTCCAATCTGGAAGGTCTGTAAATCATTAGTTCTTAACATTATAATGTCTTCCTTAACAATGCATCTCTAAATCTTGAGTGTTAGCGATTACTTAACAATAGCAGTCGTAATGTTTACTTAGCATTTGATTATTTTTGTGAATCACACTTTCTCTGTTCTCAACAGTCGCGGCAAATTTTATAAATCACCATTACATTTTAAAGACAATTTTCGACTTTTACGACAAAGAGTCGACTATCAACTGATGACTAGCTGAAAGCATCAAAACAAAACAAAGCAAACAAATAGGTTGACCGAAATTATAATAATTATAAAGAACATATCACCAATCTATAGAAATATCTGATTATAAAAAAATGCTGCCAAGTGACTACGAAGGTAATACCTCAACATAAATAAATATGCTGTAACACTGAGGGAATAAAAAAGAAAAGAGAAGAAAAGAAAATAGCAGCAACAACAACGACAACAACAAAAACAGAAACAAAAGAAAAACCAAAAGAATAAATGAAACTACGTTTTCATTCGGTTTAAATCTATTTCATATTCCTTCAAAGCACACTCATCATCATCATCATCATCATCATCATCATTTTACGAAAAATACAACACGACTGTCCAACCGGTAACTAATCAAACAATTAAAAAACTAAGAAGAGCAAATAACATATACAAAGAACTTAGATG
>JBCEWB010097705.1:0-28327 GCA_039654565.1 Peronia peronii
ATAGATAGATAGATAGATAGATAGATAGATAGATAGATAGATAGATAGATAGATAGATAGATAGACAAGCAGATTGAACTCAGAGAAACAGACAGAATATTGGAGGAATAGATGGTTTGATGGTTGGGTAAATGGATGATTAGAGAGATAATTAATTATGGAGATGAGTTTTGATATCTAAGTATTAACTGTTAGACATGTATCTCTTTTGCCCGTTCACTGTAGATTGCCCGATAACGTGAGTCTGGAGGAAGGCGCCATGATGGAACCTCTTTCTGTGGGTGTCTTTGCTGTGCGACGTGCTCAGATGCAGCCGGGTGATCTCGTCATTGTTACAGGAGCAGGTAAAAATTCTGTCTTCTTCTTCATCTGTCTAGTTTTTTTCTGAAAGAGGATGCTCGTTAACATATTCTGTCTCTCTCTCTGCCTTTCTTTTCCGTCTCTCTGTCCAGGAGAAAAAAAGTGCTATTCGGACGAAAAAAAGACGTCACAAAAGAAAAAAGAAGATGAGGATAATGAGAAACAGGAGAAAGAAGGGGAGGGGGGAGGACAGAGAGGAGAAGAAGGAAAGGAGGAGATAACCAAATGAATGAAGCGTCGTGGCGTTACTCCATCCATCCATCCATCCATCTATCCATCCACCCATTTATTTCTCCGTGCGTCCGTAGTCTGTCCATCCGTCCCTCCACCCATCCATCCTTCTTTTCATCCATCTATCCGTCCGTAAGGCCGTCCATCCATCCATCCATCCATCCATCATCCATCCTTCCATCCACCCATCATCCATCCATCCATCCGTCCGTTAATTCATCCATCCATTCATTAATCAATCCCTTGACTCTATTTCCCTTGCTAGGACCGATTGGACTGTTTGCTATGCAAAGTGCAAAGGCTCTCGGGGCAGGCAAGGTGATGATGGTCGGTGAGTAAGTTTGTATCCGTGTAGTGTCCAATATTGCCTGAATTTGATACCATCTGATGGTAATTTAAACTTTATATTTCAACATTACAAGGAAATAGAATGACAGCACAACTTGATAAATTTCCAGTTAGGATAAATTAATATATTTTTGTAGGAATAAATTCTCTGTGCGTGTGAGTGGTCAATTTGTGTTTAATCTTTTACCACTTTTTCTCTGTGTTAAAGATAATACTTAAGAAGAATAACTTGCAATCATGATACAATTAATGAGGGTCGATTGACATTCAAGATATCAACGAGAATCGGCTTCAACTGGCTGCGAAAATGGGCGCGGATGTGACCTTCAAACCCACAGTGCCGACCTCTGATCCCAAGGCGGCCAGTGCTGAATTGAAAGCTGCCCTGGGAGAGGCAGCTGACCTGTGCATTGAGTGCAGTGGAGCCAAGGGTACGGTCGATGTCGCGATACATGTAAGTCAGCCTGTGCTCACGCGGGGAAGGGGTGAGGTGGAGGGGCGCCTAAAAGGAAAGGGGGATAGGGGTAGGGAGAGGGACAACTGATGATATTGTTGGAGTGTGTTTTTGTGTAATATGTCTGTATGTGTGTGCCATGAGTTTGTGTGTATGTTCATTTGTTCATTTTTATTTCTTTAATTAAAACACCAGAGAGAAAAAATAAATTATACAAAAATAAAAAATACGCCTGCAGGCATTTGAAATTCCGTCAGCTGACAATAATATTGATAAGTTGAATCTTATTGCAATCGAAACGAATTGCTTCTATTATGCAACTGTGTTCATGATAATGCAACCTGTGTGTTTTATACTGTCCCCATTGAAGACATTCGAAATATTCACATTGAAAAAGTCAATCATGGTACTGTGAAATCGCTTTTCAAACAGGCCTATTTATTATACATTATTTAGATCTGAAACTGTGAAGATCTTAAATATCTGCACTTCTCTGCCATTTTCCCACTGTCTGCGCTGACTGGGTTCGCTTGTTCCATCGGCAGGATATCATCCAGTGACTTTTCTGCCATTTCTCGTTTTATCCAGTGTTGTCGACCAGGAGGCAAAGTAATGATGGTTGGGTTTGGAGAGATGGCTATGCACGCCCATATTGGCATGGCAGCTGTCAGAGAAATAGACGTTTTAGGAGCCTTTGCCAACGCCGACTGGTGAGTTTGCATTATTTCCAAATGGTTCCAGTTTTCTTACGCCTTTCAACCTCCTCTGGGGTGGATTATCACGGATTTCCCTCTGTCCATAGCCTCACATTTATATGGGTGGAGATCATGGGCTTGATTAATATTCTGATCACCATTTAATTCCAGCCGGGAAAACAAATTCTTCATAAAATTACTTTTTAAAAAATGCAATGTCCCAGTTCTCAGTCAAACAGTTTGTTGTTTATCAGTATCACAACTTTATGGTTTCAGTTATCCGGAGTGTGTGCGACTGGTTGCCAGTGGTAAGGTGGATGTGAAGTCAGCCATCAGCCATAGACTACCACTGGAAAAAGTCAAGGATGGCATGGACCTGATCAGGAAGAGTCAGTCGATCAAGGTGGTCATTGACTGCACATAATAAATTTTAGTTACAGACTTGTGCAAGCTATAGTGATGTTGTGATGTATTTCACAGAAAAAAAATGAAAATGAAAATACAAAATAAAATTGAAGACATGATAAAATAAAAAACAAATGTGGGGAATATTTCAAAAGTTAAGAATTTTTAAATTTTTGTTTCTTTGTTTATTATTTTTTTTTTATTATGATGTGAGAAGGGGAGAGGATGAATGCAGAAGCACTCGGTAAAAAAAATCTATACAATGTTTTAGAATAACATAAATGTCATATTGCATGGAAAGCTGTATATCTTTGTTCAGATAAAATCAAATTATATCATTGAACAACTTGTAAGACATTAACATAGTCAAAATAAAAACAACCCTATGACTTTTCATTTCAGTGTTTTCATTTAATATTTGTGTATTCTTGTAACTTTCTATTTCTTGCTCTTGTTAGTGTTATTGTTACTACTTTTTGTCCACTAAAGGACACATGTTACTGTTGAGGCTGAATGTATTGAAGGATTAAATACACTCACAACTACAACACATGTATAAGCAAGGAAACAAAATGAACAAAGTTTACATGTACATTTATGCACATAATTTATTATTACCGTTAATGCCAGTAAGAAAATACGGGTTTTTAGACAATGTATACAGGGATGGAAGCAGGGAAGAGGCTACTTTCTAATATAGCAGATTCTGCACTTATTTCCGTTTGCTGGAAATGTTACAGGTCTAATACAGTTCTACTCAAAGGAAGCTTTGACCTGAAATCTTACATGATTGCAACAACACCAAATGTACACGCTGACCATAAAGTTTTAGCAAAAGCATTTGGGTTATATTTCCTTAAACTTACATTAGGGTTTGTCATAAACCAACAAAATCTAATGCTTGAAAACGCATCTATGTACAACATACAAATTGATTTCATCAAATTTACATTATGAGTTTTTATCACTACTTCTAAATTTTTTAGTAAATGAATGTCTAAACAATCCAAAATGTACATTGCTATCACTCTAGGCTTTTCAAGACAGAGATTTTACAAACATCTTCACAATGGAAAATAATCCATTACCATCTATGCAATCAATGTCCTCTTAGTGAAACTAATAATTAAACTCTTGGTGTTCCCTAAAACATACACACAACGATGTCAGACTATCAAGATGTTTAATTTATCACCATAATCACATCAGTCCTTTAGGGTTTGTCTTGTGCAAGAAAATCATAAATTTACAAGTACATATCTTTCCAAGACATAAATATATTTAAAATATGATATATAATATGTGCTTTTTTACTGTATATGCATGGGTGAACTTATTCAAGCATGCTGAGGACAAACATCCTGTAACAAATTTTAATGTCTATATATATATTTCATGAGTTATGTAAAATAATGCACAAGTATATCTGATGTCAAAGTCTATAATGTATAAGGCATATTGTATAATTCTACATGTATATCTTTCTGACACTTACATTTGTTGTTGTGACATCTTAATGATATTGTATTTCAACCATGTCTCTAGACAGATACCTACTTTTCAAATGCAAATAAACATGAAAACTATTACAGCAAAAATATTGCCACCAACAGAATTGCTTTACAGAATGAACATGTATCTAAATCACTTCAACAAAAAGAAACTACCAGACTTATGCAAATTTCTACAGAGGGAAAAAGATTAACTTTCTATCATGGCTGAAATACTAATGAACAAACTAGTAGCATATTAAAAATAAAAGAAGCTAATATAGTTGAAAAAAAAAATCCACCATGAATGAAAAAATTGGTTGTCAAAAAAATAAAGATCTGGTTAGGCTAAATACCTTCTTTCAGTGATTGTGATTCCTTCTAACCTATTGCGTATTACAGCTTATGTACCTTCAATCAGTTACACAATGCAATCAAATAGATAGCTTTAGTTGTGAGAGCAGATTATTCACAACCAAACACAATATCTGAAGAAATTGAATTTGTGGCATACAATATCATATTAATAAAGCAACAATCAGCACTGAAGTTATTAAACAACTTTGGAATAAAAAGGAAAAAACAAACGAAAACCCCAATATTTTCTATGGTCTGTCTTATCTCTGATACAAAAATGATAGCACTCAAGAATAATATCAAATACTTGCTGTGACCTGTAGGATTAAAGTTCTTTGCAACTAAGCAAAAAGTGCTCAGATCATTCAACCACCTCTTACTTTCAGCATTCACTCTGCCTTCCACACCAAGTGAAAAAAAATGAAATGAGGATATTGAAAGTGTATTACTATAAGCAAGTTAAATATACAAAATAGCAAGAACTATCACGTTGAGATAACTGACTTATTGTAAAAGCAGTATCATTAACTTGAAGCGGTAAAAAGTCAGACATTAAATGCAAATTACCTGCTTAATCATCTTACTGGCCCTATTCATATCTATGGTATGGGTCACTATCCAAAATGAACTGACAGTGAAGGAAATAGGCGGGAAAAAATGCTGCACAATTTTAAAATGTTAACACATCATTTATGCAAGCCTATAGAAAACAAACGTGTATGTTTATGAAAACAAGCATACAGAATGTCAACATCCTGACCCAATGATGTGTGACAAATGTAAAACAAGGAAAGTTAACATGTGAAGATTAAATAAAATATGAGGTATATTTGCTTCAGATTATGTGCAGATACCAGTTAGAAATGACTAATTAATTGTCATAAATTTGCGACAGTCTAATACTGCTTGTCTTGCTTTGACATTTTCAAAATTTGTGCAGAAGCATTCAGAGCATAATATACATATAACGTCTCTTGCATTCCGTTTTATTTAAATGCTACAGATTATGCATTTTAGTACCTGTACGCAGCTGTCAGAAGCAATAACTGAGTTGATGAAAAAAAAAAAGAAAACAAATCTAAAGCCCTTTGCTAAACAAAAAATGATTGAATGATACCTGTAATTTGCTCAGCTGATTATTTCACTATAATTTCATACAGATAAAAAGATATGAGACCAGGTCAAATGTTTACTTCAAAATAAATTTTCAAAAAAAGCAGTGCCAATAAAAACTTGAACCACCAAATGAAAATAAAAATTGATCTTACAGCAAATCATCAAATATTATTCAAGAGTTGTAGGTCTTAAAGATTATGATCATCTTTCAAAAATTTTAAGAGTGAAATTGTTAAATTAGTTCTCACACATACACTCTTCCATCTCTTTGCAATTATATTCAATGAGTGTCTTGTACTCATAAATTAAGTGTAACTGATAAAAGTAGTATTTAACCAACACCAAGAAAACAAAATAATATTGTTGAGTGAGAGAATAAGACCCTTCTTTTAGGCTATATGAAAACATTTCTGGTATTTATTAGCCGATGAACTACAAACACAGATAAACAGGTACTGGGCAACTGTGAATGGTGAGGCAAAACCAATAAAGAATATAAATACAAATATAAAAAAAGGGCTTTATAATTGGCAGTTCTTACACCACATTCTTAAATATTGCTTCCATTTCTTGAAATGAGAAAAAAATAGTTCTCATCACCTTGTAAATTATTCTGGTTTATTTACAAAGGAAGAGACTAAATATTAATATTTTATATTTGTTAATGAATTCTCTTTCCATTCCAAAGTAAAACATATAACATTTAAAGGAATATTAAAGAAATTGTATTCAACAAGTGTTGAAATTAATATGAGATGCGGCACGATGAAATCAGGCTCTCATCAAATTTTGAGCTTATGAAGCTATTGGTATCACTGTAAAGCTTATTCATTTCCCTTTCAGTGTGTGAAAAAATGATTGTTCTACCTTAAGTAGAAGATGAGATATTGGCAATTGATGACGATGGGGGTGGCCTGTTGCTGCAGCTGAATTTATTGAGAAAATGGCCGATCACTTTCGTAAATTCTTATTAACACTTGTTAGAATGTGCCACTAAATTACAATTTTGGGACTTTTACTTGATCTATTTCAGTAAACTGAACTCTGAAATGCTTTTTTAGATTGATATAGAAGGGTTTGGTAAAGAAAAAAAAATTGCGTTAAAAATTCATTCACTGTTGAAAAACACATGATTTCTCCAGTTGGCTCAGTTTGACAAGCGCCTGATTTCATCGTGTCGCGTCTCATATAACATTTTGTGATGTTACTTCAAAGGTGCCATTTAAGTAAAATATGTATTATGACATAGTCAAAACATGTTTTTGAAATAACATAAAACATTTCAATTAAAAACTGACACTAGTAATTTGTGTCACTGCTAAATATCATCATCTGATGAACAAAACAATTTATTTAAAAATGAAATGCAAAATGTTCTTGTCAGATTATTCTTAGCTTCATTTTCAATGTATCAATAAAAAAACAGATACTGCTTGAACAAAAAATTGCAAATAATTCATAATATCATTAGAAATCACATTTCTTAAAAATGTATGCCAAAGCACAGAGCAGAGGAGAGACATGATCTGCGTACACTAAAAAAGTCTTAGATCCGATTCAGTAGCTGACCTTTCAAGTATATAGTTGTGGTGGAAATATTCCATTGGCTCTTTTCATTTTATGTCTTCCTAAATTTCAGTATCACACATTCTTTTCAGTATAAAATTATACCATTGTTCTTTGTCATTTGTCATGCTATTCCCCACTGAATCCCTAGTTTCCCACAGCTCCCTTAACTTGCTTTTGAGAAGACAGTTAACTCTATTCTTTCAGAACTGATCAAGAGAAAATCTTCCTGAAAAAACTATCACATACTGTTATATATAAATATTTTTTTTAATTGAATTATTATGCAGCAAAAAGAAGGAGCTTGGCAGAGTGAAGAAGTAAGTAAGCATGAAATCAGATTTTAGTTAAGGACAACAGAAAACAAGGACAGAGATGGGATGACAGAAACAAAGTGATAAAAATATGAAGAAATTAATATGTTTATTCTAAAGCATGAGTTTTCATTGCATCATACTTCTCATAAATCACTATCAGACCCACTGACATTGTTTAAAACATACATTTCATTTGTTAAAATAAGACATTCATGCCCAGTTATCAGGAGTGATGTTCTAATATTGACATAACATCATCATTACATATTGACTGTGCAAATCATACATCAAAGTATTTTTCTCAATTGAGAGATGTAAGCCCGAAAACACAGGCTGCAAAAAGAATAAGGTAAATACATGATCTCAATCTCACATTATTGTTAATTATCATTATGTTCTGACTAACACACACATATTTATATATATATATATATATATATGTATGTATAAGACAATCATTTCATCATGGGTAAGAATATTCATTTCTGCCCATGAACTGAAGATTTTTCAGCCTTACAAAATAGTATGAAGATTACACCCAAACCTAATCAACCTTTGTTCATTCCTCTTTTTTTTAAAATTTGGTTCACTAAAATAAAAATAAAAAGTGCACTGATACTGTAGAAATAACAAACACTGATTTTGAAAATAATTTTCGAATCTAAATCAGCAACACATAGCAATATTACAAAATGAATTTTTACATAATAAATATATATTAAAGCTAAGAACATAAATCTGGGCAGCAGATAAAAGAAAATCAAGCTCAAGATGAAGCTAAATTTATTCTTTCCAAAACTTGCTGTCACAGATTCATCCAGTCAAGGTAATGTAGAAGATTAACATCAGGTACATTTTAGCAATAATAATGATAACAAAAACAGTCTTGAGAACAGAAATAACAAGACACAAATAAAAACAACAGTATTAGTAAAATATTTCCTTAATTATTATGTTTCCCAAAGAGTTTTCCTTTTGCTTGTTCTCTGGGATGACGTGCTACCTGGCAGCTTTGCGCTGGGCAGGCTTGGGTCGAGAGTGGTTCTGACATGTCCGGCAGCATTTAGCTTGGACATACTGTTTATGGCAAAGTCCAACCTTCTTCAACATGCGACAAACGTTGTAACTCATTTCATTGGACTCACAGGAAACAGTCAGTGCTGCAAGGAACCATATTAGATATAAACAATAGGTTCTGTTCTATTATCAGTTAACGTTCTACAGAACGTTCACTACATCAGTAAAAAATTGTAATTTTTTTTTCCCCATCAAACCCTTTGAGTCCCACTTAATCTTTAGAAATCATTTCGAACTGTTAGCTTTGATCACTGCAACTTTTATTCAACAAAAGAAACAAAATCACAGTAGCAATAAACACTTGCCTTTCATCAGCTGATAGAGTTATCAACTTTCAGTAGATATTTGGGTGTTGGAGCTAAATGATTTAATGAAATTTTTCATCTTTGTTGAAATGCTATTTCAGTAGGAACAGACTACAAATTTCAGATCAAATGATGTGTGTAAAAAAACCAACAAAATACAGTTGTCTGTTTTCATCATAACTATTCATTTTGTGAAATTCTGATAATGTGTATGTTGTAAACTTCACTTCTTTTGCTATTATTTCATGTCTGTCTTTGGTAACATTGCATAAATATGCATTTCCTGCATTCACAAGAGGCAAATTATGCAGCAAGAGCATGACAAATAAGTTTTTCAAATGTAATTTTACTGACTATACATTTTTACCCAAAGAAATTACTGATCTATGTAATTCTCTAACTCTTTTTGTTAAAAGTCTGGACACAGTCTGTGTCCCTCCAACTTTTCTAAAGTGGCATAATTTCTTTTTTCATTCTAGAAAATGAGTAAATTACATACCAGCATTGTTGTCAGCTGGGCATTCATGAGTATTGCATTCTTGTGTCTGTGCAGGCATTCCATCCTTGGAACATCCCTCAGTCAGCTGCTGTGATGTCAAGTTGACACACTGAACCAATCTCTCCTGATCACCTGTGCCACATGATTTAGTGCACTGAAATGAAAAGTAAAGGGAATGAATTGTGAAACTTGGAATTGTGTCTGTCTTTTTTTTTCTATGGTTAATGATTCAGCACAATGACTATTGCTAAATTCTTGAACATTTTCACATAGCATTGTTTTTCAGTATGATAATATAAAAAAAAAAACAACAAGCAAACAAAAATAAACAAACAGAAAAGACCATTTCAGAAAGAAATGTTTTGGAAATCATTGAACTTTTGACTTTTTATGATCTTGGAAAATTCACTGTTAAACTTCACACAAGCTACCAGAAGTGTGTTCACACATTTGCACAAGTGCAACAATTATGATTGTCTTGCTTTCATTAGAATCTCTATAATACCTTGCTCCAGTCTCCAAATACCCATGCTATACAGGGCTTAAGGTCTTCACAAATGCGACTTGACTCTGGTTTACTGGATATATCACATTGGCCTTGGTTTGGACATACAACCTGACGGTACTGAGTGGCATATCCACAGGTTGCTGAACACTGCGAATGGAACAGACTTGTCATTTTTAGTAAAATTTTGAATCAGACTGCTTTTTATTCCACTGTCTGTTTAAAATTAATTTAATTTTTGAAAGTCAACTTTTATTGTGTCAATACAGTCATTCAATTTAATCATGTGCATCTTGACCAGTCAAAGATAAAAGCAAACAACAAACATACATGAATGAGAAATAAAGCAGACCATTTATGCATGAATTTTCAGTGTTTCTTTTCACTCTGGGAGATCATATATAATATTATAATATGGTCATTGAAGTTTATGGGTAAAAAGAAAAAAGGGCATGGAACAGGTTGTGACAACCTCACATTTACAGATGTAAAAATCCGTCCTATGATGGTCACTATATTGAAGGATTGTAACCTAAGACAGTTCACTGGTGGCACTATATAACCTTAATATCTTATGGATCCATATGAACCCAAGATAATCATCATGTTAAAGAGTGAATGGGAGCTCTCTCAGATAATATTTCAGTGATTTATTTTACAATGATCATGTTAAGAGTGAACTGAAGTTCGAGATAATATTTCTCACCTCAGCCCAGTCACCTGTCTCCCACTCAAGACAAACAAACTCATAGCATTCATCTATTGTGGTCGGTTTCACACTCATATCACAGAACTCTCTTTCAGCCTTGTTTCCTGTTTTGGCATGAACACATAATACTTCCCTTGTCCTAACACCCTGACCACAAGCACTGGAACACTGTAAAAAAAAGAGAGAAACTACATTGTATAATGGTAAATTATATAAGATATATACACTTTCTGACTTATGATAATGATGTCATATTTTGATGAAGAGGTCAGGTTTAGCCAACAGCATGCATGTTTATGACAGTAAAATCAAACATGACAAATAAAAGATCTTGCATTATCTCTCTTTGCTATAATTTTATTATTTAGGCCTATAATGTGTCAACTGAGTTCAAATGAGTACTGATTCAATTTCTATTCTGAAATCTACAGTATAGTAATAAATGGAAGATTTTAACAACAAGATTGCTGAAAACTTTCAATAAGATTGCTGAAAACTTTATGTGCAGTCAACCATTCACATAGTCCACATAAATTACATAGTCACAATGAAAATACCATTACCAATGTGATTTTGAAATAAATCTACATTATTATTTGATAATTCCTTATCAGGAATGACAAAAGATTAATCACAACATGTGTTGTGGAGTGGACAGTGTATTTAAATTTTACATTTGGAAGCATTTGAGGATTTTCTGTTTTTAGCATTGTTATGCAATATGGTCTTATGCCAAAGGAAAATGCCCATTTGATCCTGTCAACAAAGAAACGGGCCAACATTATGTCAAGCCAACATGCCTACCTTGACCCAGTCCAAAGTCTGCCAAATATACTGGGAGTTGCTTCCATTCTCCTGCAGCTCTCCAGGTGGATTGCTTATTGTATCTTCTTCCTTTGCGTCTCCAAGTAAATCCTTCTTTTTGTCCTCATAACCTCCCTCAGTTATATCATTGGGATATGGAAGGTTCTTTTTCCCATTGTCACCATGAGAACCATGGTGGTGTCGATGCTTGTGAGGGTGGTCATTGCCAATGCTGACTTTGGCATTTTGATTTGAGAGATCTGGTGGTACAGTTTCTGCTTGGGACTCACCTATAATTACATTTGTATTGTCCTCAATGGGAGCATGAATGTTGTTGCTATGACTACTAATACTGGTGATATCTGATGATGATGCTGATGGTAATGACGCAAGGTCAGGGGTAATAAAATCCTCAGTTAGGTCATTGCCTTCTGCGATATTAAATGTGTTTTCATCAGTTTCCTGTGGACATGGATGTTCATTGCAGGGCTGCTTCATAGGGGGCTTTTCTCCTTTACATGACACTCCACCAATGCAGAGCACTTTTCTGAATTGGACACCTCCATTGCATGGTCTGGTGCACTGTGAAGCAGAAGTATAAGAGTTTCTTTAAATGCAGAGCAGCTAATTTCATTTAAACAAAAAAAAACAAAAAAACATAAAGAATTTAACAAACTATAACTGATTACTCATAACAAATAAAGTTTTATTGACAGCAAAAATGACAAAGAAAGCTATTTTTGAACTATGTAAAAATAAGACTGAATTTCATTTTTTATCTAGATTTGATCTCAAATATGCTTATCTATCTTAAGTATCCATTCAAATATCATACATATGTAGCCTAATGTGAGATAAATAATAATATGATAAGAAATAGATCCATCATGTAGGCTTATATAATTAGTTAAAAAATACCATACATTCATGTGCTTCAAAAATATGAAATTATGTGTACAAAGAATTTCATTGTGTTTAATATATATTTTCAATCTAGTCACTCGAGAAAATTTTGTGAAACTTATTTGCAGACAAGACTGAAGACTTTAGCTAAACAAATAAACCAAAAAATGTTGATAAACTCATACCCAGATTAAATGAAATTATCAAAAAAAAAATAATAATAAATGAAATAAAAAAATAAAGGACAACCTGATTTTAAAACTTATCAAACAAAGATTTTTAACTGTGGGTGACAGACTGAAAGAATGAGGATCTAACACACAGCTATTTTGTATAATTCTCAGGAAGCTGAGAACATTTTAAGTGTCTTCATTGGATCTGTCAGCATACTGATGGATTGTAAGATTCTTAGAGCCTGTGATGGATGTGAATAAGCTCTATAACTATAAAAATGCAATTTATTAGAGAAATACACATGCAAAACAGGCCATCTGTCACAAAGCTATTTCTTACATTGCTCCATTCCTGCATTTCCCAGACTCCAAGGCCAGGACATGGATCCTTGTGATGGCATGGTCCTATTTCTTTTGGCTTGTCTAGTCCATCACAGGCCTGATCCTCCAGTGCTATCTGCTCATCTGAACCCAAGCTGCGTACACAGATGACTGTTCTACGATGAATTCCTTTGTCTCCACAAGTTACAGAGCAATGCTGCCATGGACCTGTCCACCATCTGCAAGCGAACAAACTAATTATTACATTTTACCCTTTTTTTTCATAAAGCACTCTGTAAAGAGTCCACCATGTGCAGTGATGTAAATTTATGATGTTAATTTTTATTATGTCATGTTATGACTTCCAGGGTATGTTCTACTGCTGGTGTTAGCTTCCCTATGAGATTGCCTTGATGGCAATATGAAATATTTGAGCTTCTATCATTACTATCTGTTAGGAGTCTGAGTCCACTTTGTACAGTGTCATAAACTTGTAATATTCATTTTTACTACCATTTTGTGATCTCCAACAGGATATTGTATCTCTGGTATTAGTCAGCTGCTTTATGGGGTTACTTTAACATTGTAATATGAAAGATTTGAGCATATATGACTGCTGTCTACTAGAGTCTGAGTCGTCTCTCAATACAGAGATTGCCAAAATGGGGTCAAAAAAATGAACACAGATTTGATAGACAGTAGTGGTCTGCATATGGGGCCAGTCATCAAACCCCTAGAGTCCTGAGAGAGGAGGAGGTGGGAAGGGAGGACCAGGCTGTGCTGGCTGGAGAAGTCGATCAGAGGAGCCATGGCCAATGGAAACATGAGAACTAACTACTGTGGTAAAAGACAAATGAATCTAATACCAAATACCCTGATGACCTAATGTGGCAAAACCAGGAAAGGCAAGCCGAAATGGTCAAAAGAGAAATGGATGGACAGAGCGCAGTGATTTCACACACTCAAGGACCTCATACAATGTGAAAGTCACTTGTCATACATGATAACAGAAAAGCCCATATCTAGCCATAAAACAAAGTTTTAATAACATTTCATGCAGCTGACATTACCTTGCTGGACACAGATGGACATTACATTCTCTCAGTTGGTCATCAGGTTTTGTACTCTGGTCACAGTAGACTTCATCTACTAAGCCAGCTTCTTTTTCTTTACAAACAACAGCAGATCTTTGTGTGCCTGAATGACAATAAAAAGCCTTTGACTTTGACTGTAAAGTGCCCTAAATGAAAATGAGAAATGAAGGCAAACATATGTTTTGAAATAGCTTTAAGACCTTAAATAAGTGATATTTAAAGAAAAAATAGCCTTCTCATTAATCACTTATTACAAAAATATTGGGTGTTTTGTTTGGGGGGGGGGGGGGAGGGAGTCATTTGTCAATTTCTGTAGCAAGTTCACACAATGCATTTCAAATGATCTCAGAGTTATGAAATTAGTTCATGCATATTTCCGTCATAATTATAATATGAGAGGAAATATGTTTGTCATCTGCTTATGTTGTAATTCTTTGTCTAAATGATGCCAGACTATGGAATGTGTTATAGTAAGCTGCTTGGAAAAAAGATCTTGTTCATTGCATTTCTTATCCAATTTTTGTTTTCATTTCTAAGGCTCTGATTATGCGACTGCAAACTAGGTAAATGTATATATATATATATGTCTCACGGCCAGTCGAAATGAGACATAAGTCACTGGGCTAGAACCGAGAAACCGGGCTTTGAATGTGATGAGGGATGTCAGACATCGATTTTTCTTTTATTGCAGAAATCGAAAGTGCATTCATTTCTGAACAAGGCAATACCAGTCTTACCCTTGATTTATAAATATTTCTTCATTAAAATCTTTTTTTTGTGAGGTAAGTATGTAGATTTATGGATTCAACCGTTCATTTACACTCGATTTTCTCGGAATTTTGGTCATTGCTGGGGGGTCCCCCCTTGTCTCTTGAAACTGCAATATCTCTGGCTAGAATTAAGCTAGCTCAAAACATTTTTCACCACCTCAAAGGGTATGAAATAAGCTTTGACATGATATCAAAATCCCCATATGGTGAAAAATCGACATACGTCTCATTTTGACTGGCTGCGAGACATATATATATTTGAATTTGACTAGTGGATTATCTTACCCCCACCACAGGAAACAGTACAGTGTGACCAGCCTGTATAATCCCAGCTGAACTCTGGTTTTCTGTTGTCAGTTGCATTCTCCTTAGGCACGGTATACTCAAACTCTACACCAGGATTATGTGTCTGCATGAGCAACTGAAATATAACAACATTATGTTTGGCTTTAAGTGCTTCTGCAAATACAGGAAATAAAAAAAGAAATTAATAATACTAAATGCATATATTTAATGTTTTCAAAATATTTCCAAACAGTTGAGCATTCTGATCAACATAGTGGTAAGAAACATATTCACAAAATGGCAAATCCTACTCTTACAACATATTTAGTTGGATGAATCTGTAAACACTGAGGACAAATACAGAGATTTGAAATGGTAAGAGCCAAGGTTTTATATAATGATCATAGTAGTTCACTTTCATGTTATTTTCAGATTTGAATAAAGTAGGCCTGTAGCAGCAACTTACCATAATGTGTAAAGGTTCTTTCAGAGGACCTGGTGCCAGGAATTTCTCTTTGTTTCCAGTTCTCTTGTAATGGATCACAGTTCCAGCTACTTCATAATCTCCAGACCACTATAACATATGCAATAAAAAGAGTTAGCATCAGAATCATGCTTCATGCTTCAGAATTATTCTTTACTTAATAACTGAGCTGTGGCAGTTGCATTGTTGAAACTGCAACATCATTGTATAGCAATATCACAAGGAAGGACGTGATTAAAATGATAATTATTAGGTTTTGAGAAATTAAGAAAGAAAAAAGAAAGTATGACAACATGTATTATGTATGCAGATGACGAATTCACTGTACTTAGATACTCTCCTAATCACAACAGTGTTCATTATCACCATTATGACTACACGACAATGTACTTCTTCTTACTCCTTCCAACTGGGAAAGGTTTTAATATAGTTTTATTAGTTTACCTCCTTAGCAGATTAGTTAGTGACATACAAAAGCAAGGAAACAGTCAGTTGGCTAACCTGGATGAACCAGTGTCCATTCAAGTAATATTCTCCCTCTTCATTTCTCAATGCAAGGAAATTGCTTGCTTCCGCCACTTCTTCCACTCTAATGTTGCGTGCCCCAGCTGGTATCACAGTCGCTTCAACATATCCTATACCGAAACCAAGGCAAGAATGAATATATTTATGTATACAAGTCTCTGTGTAGAGGTCAGTGCTATGGAGAACTCTATCTTTTCATTTGTATAATATATCAAATACTTATTGAGAAAGAATATTTTTCACAAAACTCCATACAGGTTTATTCAGCATTGGTGTCATCTATATACATCTATCAGTGACTTATAAGGTCTAAAGAGCCTATCAAATATCCTATGAGAAATCTGTGGCAACATTTCCAGTATTAAACAATCATTTATGTGTTTCAGATCAAATTAAAACACATATATGCACGAATAATGACTGACCCAGTTGTTTTGACTCATTGAACTGGTTCTTGATTGTCTTGCATGTGGAGCCATCACCAAAGCAAACTCCACATCTGTCCTCAGTTGCTTTAGAATCCAAGATCCAGTCACATCCAACATGCTGTAAACAAAAATGATTTAAATTTTCAGTTAGTAATAAAAGCTTGAAACCATTAGCGGAATGATCTGTCTTGAAGATTTGTTCCACTGACTAATCACACTTGAGTAAAGGAAATTATAAATAAATAGAGAAATAAATAAACAAAAATATAACTTGGGCATCTAAAAGCCACTTTTAAATTCATCATGTAACTTCATACTGAAGTCAAATTATTTGTCAATTTGGAGATTGACATAATAATATTACTGTGATAGACTCTAACATCAGCACTGTACCTTTCAAACTTCCAGCATGAACATGCTAGAAATGTAACACATCTACTAAGAAAGAAGCTAAACAACAATGGCTGAAGGATAAAAATTTATCAGTAGTTCATAACTGGCAATGATGTTGCTGTTATATCTACAGAAACAAACACTGTTCATGCATTCAGTGGACTCTCATATCTTAATGAACACACCAAAGACTTATACAGACACTAATATTACAGATGCCTACATTATTATGGATCAATGACAATGAAATAATTTCTACAATATCATGTAATTTGTCATATATTTACTACATGTTTATCTTTGATACTTGCCTAGCCATAATGGGCTCACAATACTTTTATAAATTGACACAGAGATGGAGTAATGTGTGAAGGTTACTGGTATCATGGGTCTAAAACTATATAAACCTCAAACAAAGAAACAAACTGTAAAATTAAAACTTACTCTGCATCTCCCACTAATGCACATATGTCGAGATCCCACCACACAAGGAGTGCCATCAGTCACTATATCTTTCAATAGGACAGAGAAAAACATATCCTTTGGCTTGCAGTGGAGCTGACAAGGAGTGTCTGTTGATCAAACAGAGTAAATGGCTTACAGAATTACATACACAACCTTCTGCATGGATGATACTATCCAAGTGACAAGCATCTTCTCTCGAAAGCTCTCTTCAAAGATGGAATGTTGAGAACTTCTCTCCAAAACTGAGATATTGTCATTTCTTCACACAAAATATCAACTTTTTCCCTCAAGATAAAATACTGAAATATTTTTAACTAATCAGAAATATCTAACATCAAACCAGTACCAATACACAACTAACTCTTCTCTGAAATAAATTTCATGTCTTAAATAGTAGATGCAGACATAAATTTTGGTTCAATTTGCAACTCAATACAAGAAAAGTGATACCTGGTAGATTCAAAGATTCCCATTCGTACATGGTTCCTTTATAGGGAATTTGATTGAATTCTGCACACTGTTGAGCCCTGAAACTTGGTACATCTTCAAGACAATCCTGAAAATAAGAAGAGGAAATGTTACCTTCCTCAGGCTGATGCCAATTATGAAGACACTCTTTAATACCATGCACAAGTTAAGTTTCTACAGTTAATTTCTTCACATTATTATGTGCATCAGCATTCCGTTCATTTGTTTTTGGGCAGATGCTTTACACTGAGCAATAAAAAAAAAAAATTGATTGCATGTTGGATAAAGTAAATGGGAGAGGACAAAATTATAAGTTATTTAAAACAACAACAACAAACATACATCTGTGTTGCATATTCTGTATCTCTTCCTTTCTCCTGTGCAATATTTCCCACCACTTGAAGGCCTGTAAAATAAATACATCATATATTCAATGATATCTTCACTCATCTGAAAGATATCTTACACAAAGGATAAATATGTTTAGTCCTAAGTGAAACATATTTAAATACAGTAATGTTATAATTCATCACTTATAAACATTATGTTCTGCATGTAAATATCATAATGCTGTGGATTATTTTTGTTTCACATTTCACTGTTACACAGCCTGTCTGAATGTGGAAGCTGACCTCAGTTAATCCAAGGATGCAGCCTAATAGAGTCAAGCCACATGTTTTATTTGTAATAGAAATGTAGTGAACCAAAAATTAAAGATATGTAAATTTCTACAATTATTTAAAATCAAAAATCCACATTTTTGAGGAATAGAGAGCTGAAATTAACCAAATATGAGGCTTTTTTCCTATGAGATGCACAAATAAGAAAACTTAAAGTGGTATGTTTCACTGGCTTCAAGAATTGGAAGTACTCATCATCATATTCTCTTTTGGGTTTTTTTGTTGTTGTTGTAGTTGTTTTTGACCCCAGTGAGGAACTGAGTGGGCTTGAAAATTTGGTGTTCCAAATGTTTTGTCAAATTCCATCACATTAGTTCTTTTTATTTGTTTTCTGTTTATTTTTGTGTCTTTCAAAACATTTCTATGATATGTTCTCTTTCGAAAAATGATCCTAGCAAGCATTTGACAATGAGACAACATACGTACGGTGGATGGTTGCAGTGTCTTTGTGAGACACTGACACCAGCTCCACATGTCCTGGTACAGTCTGTCCACTCTGCCCACTGGCCCCATTGTCCATCAATGGCCTGTGGCCTTTCACCAATGTCCACGCATTGACCAGCAAAGCACCACTGTGAAAAGTATATAGTCACTTGTCTCTTATTCACTTCAGAAAGAAGAGCTGAAACAACATATGAGGAGTGCAATGGCAAAAAATGCTAATTGATCACATTCAAGTTTTGAGAAAGCTGCAAGCTTTCTATAGCATCTCTTTTTTAGACAGATGACGAGACTTAAGATGTATTTTTATTTGTATTGAAGTCTTTTTTTTTGTGAGGCTTTGAAGGAATAGACAACACAATAATTGGCATTAAAAATATAGCAAGGAGCATAACATAAAAAAAAAGAAAAAAGAAGGGAAAAAAAAGGCTTAGCACCATTCGGCATTTCCACTTTTTGCCAAGATTGTAGAAAAGATTTTGTCTTGCAGGACAAGTTAAAAACATAAAGGAACTTAGGTTTAGAACTGCAACTTCAGTTTCTCCCCCACCTAAACTGAGCAAATGATATATTTTGAGGTAGCTCACATGACTCTTATGTGTATATGCTCTGCACATGGCAGGCAACTCAGACAGGAACACCCCCCCCCCCCCCCCATCATCTAAACAAACCCATGTGTGAGACATGATCCTTACCGCGACTGACCTCGAAATACTTCATTCAGTAGTTAATCACACTGAACTGTATTGAAGGGAACTGAACATTGCATTGCCATGGAAACCCTCCCCTAACCCCTAATCTGACATCAAAATATTACATTATTGATGTCTAGTAGTGGTATTGTCATGTCATAAACAATGTACAGACGTGCTCTAGGCTGAGTAAACAACAAAATGGTTCAACTGCTAATGCAATCTTCACGTCTTGTTTACTCATACAGCAAATTAGGAATTGTAAAACCTATCTCCTCTGAGCTACTACTTTATGACAGTTACTGCTTTTGTTCAATGCCAGATCAATTTAATCTGTATTTTATATCTCACACCAATGTCTCAAAACAAATTAGATGTACATGCCTTTTGCAGTGTAACTGAGTTTGTAAACATCTGTCAGTTCAGATTTAAATATTTTGCCTGGAGTCAGATGGGAACAGGCATAATTCACTGTTAAATGTAACTATCTGAAATTTAAGTCTTTACCTTGTTAGTTCCACAAATGGTACCAACTGCAGCTGCTTGAAGCTTGGTTGAGCATTTATTATTGACCCGACACCACAATGTTGTGCAAATGTTCTGTGAAGATGCATAACATTGAGCTATATTGCAATGAACTGTTAATTATCAGAGGCCAAGACTGACATGAGAACCCTCCTCCCTCCCTCTGACTTTTCACAATTTATAAATTGGTTATCAGCCTTGTATTCACTGCTTGTTATTCCTGTTTTGACAGTTTTCTTGTCCCTCTAAAGAAAAAGAAATGGCAAAAATATCAGTACAAATGATGATACCATGATTGACACCTGGGGATACATATAAATAGCATGATATCCATGATTGAAATCTGATGAAAATTATTAAAGTTTTATTACAAAGATTGTTGTTCAATGTATTTGTGCCATGATTTACACTTGGGGATAATTTATCAAAGTTTATATTACCAAGTAAATCCTCAACTGCAGATACTAGAAAGGAGGTACAGTGGAACTTCAACTTATGAAGTTGATTTGTCCCATAACCGACCTCATAGCTCAGTTTGCTCATATGTGATGCATCATGACGGTTCAGTCCATAAGATACATTTTGGACAAATTGAGTTATTGATACAGTATGAAAGAATGATCTCTCAGCTATCCTTTGACATCAGTTTCATTGCTCAATGACATTATTTGATGGAGTTATGAGCATCTAAAGCTATTGCACACGATAATCGAAAGAAATAAGAATTCTGAGAAATTCACTTTCAAAGTCTTACGTTATATCTCCTTAGCAACGGACCCTACATTTTTAAAAGTGATTTTTACCTAGTTTTCGAGTTTAATTCCATGTTTTGATATGTTTACATGATGCAGTGATGCTTAAAGAATAGGTGGTGCAAAAATCCGAAATTTGACCATTTGACCCCCCCTTGACCTTTCTGCCCCATTTGCTCAAAACAGCCCGTTGTACCTTGTGCCCTGAACCGTCATGATGAGTCACATATATCAAATTAATTTTCCCCACTGAAATCGATTGAAATGTCATCTCCGTTCCTGTCCCCCCTCCACCCTCCACCTCCCACTATTAACTGATTAGGTGTTTTTAAATAAGAAAAATTTATAAACAACAACTACTTCATAAAAACACAATAAAAGAGAATGTAGAGAAATAAACTGATTTTATAAAGTGTATTTACTTTGGAGTTTAGACAACTCGAGCTACATTTTCAAAAACTTTTCACTTAAATTAATCCCATCACTGCCCTGTTTTTTATGTCCAAATATGAAATAGGTTTTACGGTGACGTGCACTATATGTCAACAGCGCATCTGACCCCAGTCATATTATGATGTACGTTGTACTTCAACAGAGCAGTGGAAGCCTATTAAACTCAACAGAAATGAAATTGCGTTATAGTCCACTGGTGATTCTGCCCATTTTATGAAATTTTCTTAGCACTGGGGGAAGAAATATGCATAGCAGTGAAGGAGCTGATTTTCTTTACTGATTTTTTCTTCACGTTTTCATCATAAGTCAAGGTACTACTGTACTTCATCCTTCCTTTCTGTCTCTCTTTCTCTCTATTTCTTACTCTTTCTCACTCAGGACAGATAAACAATTTCCAGCTATTGCATGTACAGAATGTAAATAATGAAGTAAAAGTTTTGAAAAATGCAACACATTCATTATGCATTTACAAAATATACTTTGAGGAATACGGCCTTTTGTGACAGATCTAACTGAGAAATATTATCTGAAAATCAGGAATCGTAAAGTGATATTTTCCAATCAATTATTATGATAACATGAATATTACACACCTCTAGAACTTCTATACCATTGCATCTCTCAGCTCCTTCACCATACAACAGTCTACACTGATGATCTGCATCATACATAGTCCCAGCGGGTAGTTCTGGATATTTGAAGTCATGATGACTTGGTATGTCATCCAAGCAATAGCCCCAGTTGCGACTTAGGGAATGAATGAAATAAAAAGAATAAAAGATTCTTTTAGATACTAAGACCCTGTGCATCAGGTCTGAACTAGAAAGATGTACACCTGAAAGTAGCATTCTAAGTATACCAGAAAATTAATACCTTCATTGTTATAATATTTGGGTGACCTTTGAAAACGGATAACTGTACCTAAAAATTGGCAGTAGAAGCACTACATATCAACCTGATAAGGAAATCAAACATTTTTTTCTTAACTTTTGAACTTTTTTGAGGAATTCTTTATTGCAGTTGGTGAAAGCGATTAATTTATATCATATTTTAAGGCATTAAAAATGAAAAAACAGAACCATTCATCAATGAGTAGTTGCCAGGCATGCACTATTTGAAATTGTGAATGCTACTGATTAATACAATGCCTTCCTCTTTGATGCAAAATTCAGAATAAGATTAGATACCAGAGAAAAAAAACTATATATATATATAGTGAAGATTCCATGAAAGTCAAACATATTAATAGCTCAGAAATGGAGGTATTCATCTTGTACAGCAAATATTTACAAATTTCAAAAGTTATTGCTATAGCTATTAGGAGAAAAAAGATTAAGAAGGGAAAAATACATACAGCTGTACATACAGCACCCTCCCCTCACACAGACATACACATGACGAAAGGCATGCATGCACATATACATAGCTTATAGACACAAATATGCAACTACTCAGCCATGCACACGCACATATACAGACACACATACAGACACACATACATAAGAAAGTTTAAGTCTTAAATCACAATATATTATGCAAGAGAGCTCATAAGTAACCATACCCTTGCAATTTGAAAGTACAATATAACTGATAAATGCATTTTATTCATTACATAACACACTGCTTAACAGTGTTCTGAAGAAACAACAAATTATTATTAATCGAGAATTTAAGCACTCAGTGAATTGTGTTGGTAAGTTGAAATGGAATGTAATTATGACTTAATATGATAAATAAATGAATTCATCAGTTGGATTTTTACTCTTAAAGTTACAATGCAACTGTAAGGCTCCCTATGGGGACCCTTGCATATTTGTATATCAAACATAAAATAATACAGAGACACAAATCTATGACATTCCTGGAATACCGTAATGTAGTTACATACTCAAGGAATTTAGTGATGGCAGCTCTGCTACAGTTTGACCAGGTTGATGGTGTTTTGTCCCAGGTGAGATGAGGGGCCATGACATACTGAATGTCAGGTTCTGACATGCAGTCTTTATGTTGATTGTCATGCTTCATACCAAAGCTAAAATGAAAAAACAAATACAAAACTCTGTTGTATCTTGTTTTCACTGCATCTATGTCCTTTCTTGCAGCACATTTTTTTTTGGCTTATAAAAAGCATGAAGTATGAGTAATAGGGAAACATAGATAAAGACAATCGGAGGATTGTGCAGGACTTTACTTTTCATATTATATCATATAACCCTGCTTTTCTTTCTGTTCATAAATTGATGGCATAACAATAATATGCAAACAACTTTTGAATGCAAAATTAAGATTAATTAATGATGAAATTGGACAAAGCTGTCCGCAAGTGGTTGAAAGCCATTTACAAACTGGTCAGTGAAACACCAACAATAACCACAATCCTTGCGGAAATTTTAATATCAATCAATTCTTCCAAGATTAGTTTTTATATACCAGAATGATATGAATCAGTGAAGGTGGACAAAAAAACCAATTCCATCATAGAAAGTGAAGATTGAAACTAATCAAGGTCAAGCATGGATGATGAAAACTAACCTAAATTAAGGCGATTAAGAAATTAATTCATGAAATGAGAAAAGATATGTAAACTTGCTTAAATCTTAGCACAAGAAAAGAGATATTCAGTCAGAGCATTAACAAATATATGAAGCATGAGGCTTGATGACTGAAATTGACTATTTGGACTACAACTTGAGATATGACGCCTGAAATTTGAAAATGATGATTCAAAGTGGGAAATAATTACTGTAATAATTATATGAAATGATGACTGAAACATGAGAAATGACAACTTAAATTAAGCTGCACATGAGAAATGATGACTTATTTAGGCTGCTGAATAAGGAGAGATAGCTATAATTAGATTGCAACAGAAGAAATGATGACTTATTTTGGTTGCTACATGAAGAAATGATGACTTAGATATGACAGATCACTATAGCCTAGGCTGCCCGTGGTCCCCTGAGGAAATGATGATTCAGGTATGACAGATGACGACTAAAAAATAAAATTTAGGCTACTGCATGAGGAATGATGATCTACATATGAGAAAAGATACTCCAGACTCACTTGTGTCCAAGTTCATGAGCAACGGTCCAGGCCAGGGACAAGCCAGTGTCCTCGTTGATGCTGCAGGTCCTGTGTGGCTGACATAATCCAGCAACCTGTGCCAGTCCTAGAGTGCTACATGGCTCATTCATGCGGGTGCAAATGTTCCTCCTGTAGTGAGAAAAAGGAAGAGACATAAAGATTTTTGTAACAAAGGTATGAAAGGAGAAATAACACTATCTAGCTGAAACAGTATTATGCAAATAAAACCAAAACCTATGCTCTAACATGAATACATGATCAGACACAAATTGAATAGCCTGCAGCGAGAATCATCAATTGCATCTGAAGAGGTCAATTTTCAGGGGTTCAGAAAGTGACCAAGGATAAGGTGTTTGGGCAGAGAAGTACTGAGAAGGAATCAGCTGTTTTGTCACTGAAGTCACACACTTAGCTCAAGAAAAAGAACTCCTATCTCTCTCAGTGCCTAACAGCATTTTGGAAAAGCAAAGAAAACAAAAATTAAGTGTCTAAAAATATCATCCTTTAACCGGGATATATAATAAATAATATACAGACAGACAGACTGACAGACAGACAGCCTGATGGATGGATGGACGGATGGATGGACGGATGGACAGACAGACAGACTGACAGACAGACAAGACAGATATTTAGTTATATTTTTCCTCTATTTTATGATTCATAAATTATAACACAATCAAAAATGTCAGTTGTGCGATCAGATGAAGGTACATACTGTTACATATGTAGGGACACTGATCTGGAGGACTATTTTAAAAGAAATTATCTAAACATTGGTCATCATTCCATAAACTTTGATGACAGATCTTCTATCCTTACCTGGTCAGTAATAAGGCTACGTCATGATGATTTGGATGATCGTCATCTCTGAAATTGATTCCTTTCTGCCACTTACAAAAACTTTTCAAAGTTTTATCTGCATGGTGGGTAATTTTAAGGTTCTCCTGAAATATCAATATGACAATTTCATGTTCAATAGCCAGATGATGAAGACTATCAAATACAACTGAAAGCACTTTAACTGTAGAGTTTTTATATTTTTTTTAATGATCTTAATAAAGCATAACTGTTGATTTAGTGTGTTCACTAAAATATTAAGAATTTTTAATACTCATTTAATAAATGTTTCCAGGTCGGTCACATAACGGAGGGATTATCCCATACACGCTGATTTGTATATATATGCTCTATGCATGGCAGGAAGTTCTAGACAAGTGATGAGGATTCAGATATACCTATACCATGTGGGAGTGATATTCCTTCCTTTGGCCATGTGACCGATTTCGAACTGCCTCATAGATGAAGATAATGACAAATCATTTTAAAAAATAATTTTAAAAATTACAGTACTATTCACAGACATATTATTGTAATATTGTATCAGTTTCCTGCTATCTCATGCTGTTACTTGAATGCTTTGCACGAGTAAGTGGTGATTTTGCACACATTCCTCTGAATTATGACTGCTAAAAACATAAACAAAACAAAACAAAAACACAATGGCTAAAGATAATTAAACACTGCTTACATCAGGATCTTGCATCAGGAGAATTCTGACAATGACGATGTTCACAGCATTACCTATGCTGGCATCATGGAAAAGAGTGGCTACCTGGATGATAAGAACAGAATTCCGTGTAAGCTAAAGAAAACAGTTCAGATAATGGAGAAACAAAGGCAAACAAAGTGCCAGTCTGGGAAAGCATTCCCCTAACTATGATTTTGTAAAAAATTTATTAATTATTAATAATTTAATTGATCAGCTGAACTATTAATGACTGGTCTCCGTAATCACAGCCTGTGATTGTCAGATCCTTCGAAATAACAGCTCTTCGGAAGGCACTTCAGGAATGAGGTTGTTATGATGAGTATTTTCGTGGAATTTGAAATATGGTACTGTATCTTGGCCTCGTCGTACGTTTGACTAGCTCATTTTCTTCTCTACTATTGCTGCTATCATTTCAAATACTTTCAAACATACATGAGAGAATCTTTCCTCAGGAGCATTTATCTAGGAAGTGTTATGGTAGGTCTATTGATGACAATTTTGATAAACAACACATATTCTATCCCTTACCATGTTCATCACAGTTAGCACGTATGTTTCGATATCCTCGTTTTCATAATAGTTAACCATATCGGTGTCCACCACTACTAGGGTCTCCACATGCTTCTCTATGGAGATGGATCTTTTTTTTCTGCTGTGAGTCTCTCCGTCCGATGTTGCTGAGTGTCGTTTTGAAACACTTCTCCTATGGCGCTCCCATCTTTCTCGAAGTGTAATAGCTCTATCATAGGCATCTGTCAATAGAGCAAATAAAAACAGGAGTTCTAAAACGGGCTATTGGATCATATAAAAATGCTTACTTGTTCGTGTTTTTATGTCTCAGCATGATTTTATCCGTCACTCTGAACTGGGAAAGATAATAGGCGCCATCATTTGTTGTTTCTTGCTACGCATTGATATGAAAGGACCTGGGACATTTAAAAGAAAAGAGGAAACAGGACGATAGAATGAAGGAGACAAAAAAAGGATAAATGACGAGAAATAAAGGAAAAAGAAAGAAAGAGATTTATAGGGAAAGAAAGTATTGGTGACAATGACCACTGTACCGCAGCGATAAAAATATCAATGATACTAAACTGGATAAGGTAATGTGCAAAGTTTCTAATATTTGCATTTAAATCCTCGCTGACCATACCTTCTAGAATGAACTGTCTATTTCATTGAGTCATGCTCTAGCTCCATTTTAACTAGAACTGCTCAGCGCTAAAGGAATTCTCCCGTATGACACTTGTAATGGGGAAATAATCGTATATCTTATTTTAACTAGAGTAATTTTCAAAATTATCTTCCTTGCCTGCGTCTCCTTTCCTTCACGTAAAAAAAAAAAAAAAAGACAAGAGTAGAGTACAGTTTCTGGCAAGAAAATGAAGATGCCTAAGTGATAGAGTAGGATTGCCATTATGAAATACTTCAGTTCCTATGTGAAATTCCACCACTGACCTTGTTCCCCTTTCAACATTCACCCGTTTCCGCCTTCTTTTCAGTTTGTGTCATAATACGTTGCTGTTATCCAGCTGCGTTATAAAAAAAAATTTTCTCCTCGGTTTCATTTTACACGAGGACGTCAGCTAGAGAAATAATCTGGTTGACCTAACTCTATGTCAGATAAAAAAGCACTGTGTTCTTACGACACCACATCTCACAGAAGATTCTCCACTGCAATAATAATTCACCACTTCCATTTCAAAGGGTAATTTTCATTTCAACCCTTTTCCTCCAGCCTTCATTCCCTGAGACTAATTTGTTCTTTACCCCGTGGCTCCGTCATAAGGTGTCACAAATCAAAGTAAAACGAACCCAGTTATGAACTGATGCCTGTCCTGTCGGTCACCTAACGACAGACAAATCTGTGACATTACATACGCTCAGCCTTGTAGTGATGTAGTAAATAATAGCCCAAGGGAGACAAGGAGACAGCCAGCCAGTGACTGCTCAGCACGGGATCTCGGTTACTGTCTACCTCTCATACAAAAGAGGAATTCACTGACTCCGTACACTACGAACATAGGTCAGAGCTAGATAATTTAGTAGCATTTACAGTTTTTCGAAAGTATATGTACGTTTTTTGTTGTTGTCGTTGTTGTTTTTGTTTTTTAAGGGGCAACATCAAATTGAACAGACCAAAAGGAATTAAAGACTAGCTCTTTCACATAACTGCCACAGACGTGTAGTGCAGTGTTTGTGGAAGGCTTATGGAAACAGTAATAGTAATAATGTCAGCAATTTTATGATGTTATTTTCCATTTTTATGAACAACTGACGAGCAATTATCCTATAGTGCAATCCAGAACCAGCGCAGAGATGGTTCAGATCATACATTTATCCCAGAATAGGAACCCCTGCATTGAACAAAATTATTACAGTACTGCGGTGTTCGCTGAGCTAATGACGACTGTTACAACAGAGGTACGTTTTCACAGTCGTTATGCTAGTCATCGATAGGACACCTCAATGCAGATAAAAAACATTCGCATCGAGACACGATATCACCGCCATATTTACAATCTACTGTTAAACAACTAAAACGTTTTGATGAAAACAATGTTCGTTTGTTTACTTGTGCTGGGATTTAATGGCACA
>JBCEWB010097706.1:0-12239 GCA_039654565.1 Peronia peronii
TTTTACACTTATCTTTATTTATATAATTTTTTCAAAAATTGACACTCAATGCTAACAGGCTGTAAAACAAAAAAAAATTTGTCAAAAGTTTTTACTACAGAATACAGCCATAATAGCCTATTGCCCAGACTAATAATCAGAAAAGGTGTGTGCCAAATTTGAGCCCTATTGAGTGTATACTTTTTGAGATTTTAAGATTTTAAAAAAAAAATATGAAAGTCTTAAAATCTCAAAAATAACAATGTAGATAAAGTAGTTTTTGAAATTTTAAGACTCTACGATTTGTGTTTTTTTCAAGATGGCCACCGTTTCCATGGAAACCATCATTTTAAAAAAAATTTGAAAGCGAAAAACATCTTTCCCAGTCATACATAACAACATATCAAAGTTTCTCTTCTTAGTCTGATGAAATAACAATCTGAAATTTTCACCTGCTTACCCCCTTAAAAGCACATCACACTGAGCTGGTGTGATTTTGAAGAAATGTGCTCCATTAACCTTTGCAAGGTATCCCCACTGTTATATCACAGAAGTCTGAAAGTGCAATACAAGGGAGTGGTGATGCGTCCCACGAGACTGCGTCATCAAATGTGATTTCTTACTACTGTTCTCTCCCACATGACAAGAAGCACTTCCCACCTTAAGGTTTTAACCTTTTGACCCCCCTCCCCCCTTTTCCCTCCAGGAATCCATCCCTCCCTTAACCATCCCCTCTGGAAATTCCAGTCTAGAACTACAATACTAGTTGATCTTGATTTAAGTGTTAAACTTAAAATCCTCTGGTCTTGCCTGTGCTGAGATAAAACCCAATGAAAAAAAAAAAATCATAAAATGTGATGTAAAATGTAGAGATCTGGATTAGATCTAGATTTAAACAGAAACTGCTCCTATTTGTAGTAGTACCGCAAATAGGCATAATGTGAAACTGTTGCAGTGATATATACATGAAATCCATGATTTATCTGGCATCTGTCATCTTTGTCAGCAAGCTGTTTTCAAGATGAATTTTAACAAAACTTCAGACATTGCAGTCATGAGACAATATTCTCTGTTTTGGCATGCCTTGATTGTGACAAAATCCTGACATAAGACCTAGATTAAGATAGATTTAAAGTCTAAACGTTAGGGCCGAACTCCTGGCTAGATTTAGATCCCTCCATTACACACTGCCTTCAAATACATCCTAAAAAAAAAAAGAAAGGGATAAAAATACAAAATTTTGTCAAAAACATGTAGGCCTATGAAACATGGGACTAAGAAATTAAAAAAAAAAATAAAAAAATCTATGACTATGTCACTGGAGATCAAACTCTCCGCTCCAAGCTGATGACACATCTAATAAAAACCAAAAAAAAGTACAGAAAAAAAAAAAAAAGGGCACTGTGAAGATAGAACTCTCCATTCTTGAGGGACCTAATAAAATTATTAGAGACCTACTAATCACTTGTCCATGGATGACTGTGACCTCCTGCTAAAAATCAATTATATTTAAGTCCAATGAAACGTCTCATCATAAAATACAATCATGTTTTCTGTCCTTTCTTCTCATCCATCTATATCAATGATCCAAATTTCGGTCAAATTGTATGTGACATCAGTATTGGGATATCATGAAGTTTTACATAACAACATGTTAGATAGCCCCAGAGACTAACATCCCTCATCAGGGATTATGGTCAATTCCTTTTCAAAATTAATTATTATTGAGGGTTGCAAACAGATCTAGATCTAGAGTTGACCTACCAGTTTTCAACCACTTAAGGCGGTTTCGCAAAATGGCCACTCTCACTGCTCTAAGAGCGCTGCCATTGTTGTTTCCACCCAACTATGGAAAGGATGCAGAAACATCTCTACTAAGAACAGCATATGACTATGACCAAATGTCGAGCTTGTCGTAAATAGGTCAAATTCCATGTCAACCAATGTAACCAAATTTGCCCCTGTCTGACCACCCTTGCCTGAGTCTGACCACGACTTTGCCGATGTCCGACCAGTGGTTTTCAGTATTTTCAGCCAACCAGCTCTTCCTCCTGAACATTTTTTTGTGTTGTTTTGGCTTTTTTTGCATGCTGTTGATTGTGACAAGTGACAATATTTTCATTTAAAAGCTATCTGTCACTTCCCAAAATAAAATGCCAAACATGCGACCTGTAAGTTATGGTAACCGGAAGTTGGAACTAACAATTTAAAAAATGGTGGATTTTCTCCACTGATGATCGATTAGGCTAAGATCACTCTATCAATGATTGGAGCCACTGTGGTCACAGACCATGTGCATGGACAAAAATGGATGCTCTAAATAGTCGAAAGTGAAAAAGTTATATTTGCCATACGAAAATGAAAGTGACTGGACTGGGGCTGGGGGCACCAGGGGGGGAGGGGGGGGGGGTAATTACCTCTTCTTTACATTCACAATTATCAAAATACAGTGTATAGGCCTAGACTCTAGACTAGATCTAGAGGGTCTTGATTCTAGCTAGATCTACAATTAGAATCCAGACTTTGAGTCGTTGATCTAGAATCTAGATCTAAATCCAGACCTAGATCTCAGCACTACCGTCTCATCGCAGTCCCTTAGGCAACCCGGCACATATCGATTACTGTAAAATGGGCATTACCGTCTCACCATGGTCCCTTAGGTGACCTGGTACATATTGATTACTGTAAAATGAACAAGACCAACCCCTGGCCCTAACCTGCTGGGACCCTCGGCTGTGCATACCGCTGAGGCAATAATCACAGCATCGATATAGGCACTGTTTCATTTGACAGTAATCGATATGTGCCAGGTCGCCGGGGGACCGCACTCAGACGGTAGTGCCGTAAAATGAACTAGTGCCTATATCGATACTGCGATTATTGCTTCGGCGGTATGTACAGCCGAGGATCCCAGCAGGTTAGGGCCAGGGGTTGGTCTAATTCATTTTACAGTCATCGATATGTGCCAGGTCGCCTAAGGGACTGCGGTGAGACGGTAGTGCCTAGATCTCTCTATATCTAGATCTAGAAGTAAACAGAAGTGTCATCTACAGACCTGCCTACCCTAACAACAGCGGAGGTGGGATATCTGACTCAAACAGGAGGGAAAATCAGGGAAAAGAAGGGAAATTTACCGACCTATAGTTACTACCTAGAATTACTATGTATTACATAACAAACCAATAGAACATCCGCATGTGAACTTAAGGCTTCATTCCATCTAAACATTACACAATAAATTAGATCTGCATTTCTTACACTCTTTGCAGATTCATAACATAGTGAACAGTTTTACTTTAATCCAAGTGTAGATCAAGCGCATTTTGCACTATTCACAAAAGTTTAGAAAGGTCATTGCACAAATTTCTATTCTTTTGTACCCCTTACCACTTCACTATAGGGTGGGAAGGGAAGTATGTGGTAGGTTCATGGTCAGCCCGCCACCCAGCATCCCCGCTTTCCCTTTCAACTGGTCCAATGCTCCGACCACTGACCGGCATTTCACATCTATCTGCTTCTGCATGTAACAATTAGTAACATTCAACAACGGATTCTTGACGTGTTCTGATTGCCCGTGGGAAAGTAGAGGATAGTGCCGGTGGGCTCACACAGCTGGCGGGACTGAGTGCGGGTGGGGGATAGCAGGGGATGGAGAGAGGAAAACTGACTGGACTACAAGTGATGCATGGCAGTGAAGCGTTAAATTCTGGCAGTGATAGTAATAGCTATCACAAAAAGAAGTAGGCATAATAGCCATTTCAAAGACAGAAAATAGCCCATGAGTGAGACAACCTCCGTCACGAGTGCTGGCAAGGACATTCAAATGGAATGACAGGCCAGTCAAATTTCACAACAAAATTATGTCGGAATCGCTGAGACTTGATCTTTTTTTTTCATCCCACTTATATAAAGTCAGTGGACAAGACCAGTAGGCTTACATGATGATGCACGTTATATAAAGACATCATGAAAGATTTAGGTTCAAAAGGGAACTACACGAGTGATCATGGCCAAGCGACGATCAGATCATGAATGACGGGCGCACATGAACGACCACTTAGCATGAGGGCGGGACGGACGGAGTGTAACACATAACACTACATGTCCGGACTGGGCTACATCATGTACTGTTGGCCTCCTGTCAGACACAGGTCTTGGCAACGGCAGCAGACAGGACCACTGCCCATAGCAACAAACGGGAGTTCGCAGTTTTCTTGCTGGACTGTGAGCGAAAACTATACTCCAGCTGCATTCAGAATGATGCCAAAGCATGAAATGCGAAAAACTAGTATGAACTGTCCGAATTCGTCCGAATGCGGGATTTTTTATTCCCAGCGTGGGATGGCGGGATACAGTATCGAAATGTGGGATGATCCCGCATAAGGCGGGAAGGTAGGCAAGTCTGCATCTATCTATCTAGAGTCAAGGAACTGCTCATGGGCCAACCCCATAGATGGGCCAGTGGCCAGTTTACTGCCTTATATTTTTGTTAGGCTACTTTTCTTGGCCGATTTTTTATTTTGCCACGCTCATTCCAAGTATTTCCTAAGTTGATGTGCTCTAGTAGCAGTATTGAGAAGCTGGTTGTGAACCGAGAAGAAATTTTGTTTCTGAATCGAAGCAAGTAAGTGTGGGACACTGCCATTCTTACGAGTTTCTAAACAAATGTGCCACAGGGGAATCTCATAAATGCTGCCAAAGTCTAAATTAAGTAACAACAAAACCATGGCGCTTTAGTGCCAGCTTAAAAACAGAAATAGTAATGAATTTTCCGCTATGTGCAAGACAGAGGCAATTTATATGGTGACCCATTTGGGGTAGCTCTGTTTTCTGGGATGAACCCAATATGGGCCAGCAGTTCCGATCCTCTGAATGCTTATATGGGGTATTTTTTGTGTGCATTTATGAATTTTTTTTTTTTAATTACCGGTATTCAAATATTTTGAGGTTCAGTTTTCATCAAATTAAAAGAAAAATATAATTTCTAGAAGGATCTAATGCTTCTGTTCTTATTGTCAGCATCATGGCATCATAATAACGATTGTCTTACTCTGAAGATGCAATACAAGCTACTGTGAGTGCTGTGAAAGAAAAGAAACTGACCTTGAGGGAAGCTTCTAATTCTAAGCAGTACAATGCCCCCAAGAGAACTATCCAAAACTGGATTTAGGGGATTCCATCTATTCACACTGTAAATTATACACCCTTGTCAATAGTCAATCTCAAACATGATCTTAGTGATAAAAATAAATAAAAATTGTTTAAATACAGACTAGACTTAACCTCAATAACTGAATTTTATTTCAAATTTTTAAAATTAAAGAAAATATATAAATTTATTTTTAACTTATAAAAAATTATAGTGCTGGCGGTATATAGCCAGTTAATGGTCAGTACAGTTTCTATGAAAATGTGTGTCATCTGTTCGGGTGCGATGGATGACGTGTTTGTGGATTGGATTGAGTGTGGTGGGTGTTATAAACAGTATCATGTGAATTGTACAAATGACGAGAAATTGGTTGGAAAGACTGGAAGAGATTGAGGCATATATATGTGTGATATTTGTAATGGTAAATTTATAAATGTCAGTTGTCATTTTCATACCATTACCATGTGTTTTCGATTCTCTATAGTTTCATGTCAATTGTGTGTAGACTGTGTATATACCATGTGTTATGACAGTTATGTGCACCTTAGAAATGTTGTGTACCATGTCAATAGGTGTACCATATAGATCTATATCAATCAGTAGATGTACCATATGAGTTGATAGGTGTACCATACTGTTACTTGTCATTCAATCTGTGATGAATAAAAACCCAAACCCTTTTAACTTTGAATGGTCTAGACAAAACAAAATGGTCACTGGTGTAGTAATACTGTTGTTAAAAAACGATTTATTAACGCATTGGGCTGAAAATTATAAGTGTCCCATATTGGGTTCCACACTGTCCTATCTGAGGGATCTGTCCCATATGGGGTATTATTCAGATGGGTCAAGGTAGGATGGTAATTTCATTGTACTAGCAAACATACACATTACATTTTATATGGGACACCCCAAACATGGGACAGGGATATCTAACTGTCACACAGAACATTCACAAAGAAACCTAAGCAATCATACTTGAAAGCTGGAATGATTTCTTTCTCATGAAGAGCTTAGTGTCCAATAAATTATATGTGGTTCCTTGACTCTAGATCTAGAGACTAGATTCTATATCTAGATCTATCAATTTGCGCTCACTTGAGGATTTCCTACCTGAAAGTACGGATGGCAGAAGTCTAATCAGCGAATGGGTTCTTCTGGCGATGCTTAAGAATAACTTATTACATCTAGCATTAATCGGTACCGAATCAATATTCTAATAAATTCTAGTGTTATCCAAAATAATAGAGATTGCCACTATTTTTGCTACTCTTTTCTAAACTTAGCGCCATATTCGTCGATGACAGTCAATATTTGGAATCCGAATACTGCCGAAGCCGATTTTTTTTGTGCTTATGACTTTACGTTATTTTTCGGGTAAAACAAAAGATAAACGGTGTCAAGAATCCATAATCAGCACAGTGGATTATGCGACCAATATCGTGCTCAATGAAATTAACCCAATCTCAACGTGTCATCTAATTTTGAAATTTGATAATTATAAGTTTCAAATGGTTTAAGAATAGAAATTTCATTGACTTGTAAGATGAAGTACTTCAAAGATTCCGATTTGATTTCAACACCGTATAATCCAGCGGAAGTCACTCTTTTTGGATGAGATCTTGTAAACAAAACCATGCTGTTGTTCATGTGGAAAACGACAAGATTGCTTGTCGCAGGATAGATTCTAAATCATTTTATTGAATATTTTATGTTCACAGCTTTGTATATCATATATTAGCAAAATGGATGACATAAGAAATGACCCTCGCTTTGCTCATATATTATCGGATCCGAAATTTAGACCCATGCCAAAGTCAAAACGCAAAGTGAAAATTGATTCACGCTTCCAATCTCTGTTCACAAGCAAACACTTTAGTCACAGAACCGACATAGACAAACGAGGGAGACCAGTGTTGGATTCAGCCAAACGAAACAAACATGTTATGGAGAGATTTTATGAACTTTCATCAGATGATGATGATGAAGAGCCTGATTCAGATGAACCTGAAGAAACCAAACAAAATGGGGCAATTAATTCAAAGAAATCACTTCAAGCATTAGCTCAGAGTCAAGTTGCTCCTTCCAAGAGGAAGCGAAGAAATCAGGATGAAATTTCTCCAAGATCTGTCAGAAAGCAGAAGAAATCAGAAGATCCAGAGATTTCAACTGTCCCCAGAGTCAAGTCCAAGAAAAGAAAAGTCGAGACTGAAACCGATTCTACTGGTATGCTTCTTTTAGTTTTATGTTATGTTTATTATTGTTAACTCACTGAGCCAGCACCGCGCCCGCAGCCTATGCGGTAAGGCAAAATTCGCATTCAAGACCACTGCCGCGGGGTCTGTGGGTTCACCTTTATTTGGTTTTAGAATAGATCTAGAATCTAGATCTAGCAGTTTGTTCACATGTAAAAATAGCCAAAATTGTTGAAACAGTTTATCCACACACCACTTCTTAGTAAATGAGCTTACATACACAACTTTTTGTGTGAATAAATGTATTTGTTGTTGAATTAACTCAACGGCTGTGAAAATAACTAAGTTTCACTCGAAGCATGGCATGCCAAGGTATTTTTGAGTTGTTGCTCATTCATGGAAAATCTGTTTTCAAGTGATAGTGAAGTATCAGGCAATAATAATTGATACAGACAACTTTCTGAATGGCAATGGTTGTAGCAGCTCTGAAGATGAAGGAGAAAGCGAGGCGAGATCGCGGTCAAGCCATTTGTCCATTGTGGATCTAGATTTAAGCACTGACAACAACAAATAATGTGCCCATGATCAAAGAAAGACTAGTGTAAGAGGACAGCTGTTCGATCAAGAAAATAGTTCAGAAGCCGTAGCACTTTTTCTTTATGAAGGGAAATAATCCTGTAATAAAATAATTAAAATAGTGCCTCATTAGTCATTCAATAATTGCCCCCCTTTTTTAAAACTGGAAGTCGAACTCGCTTTACTCGAACCAGTTAGGGTGGTCACAGCAAATCTGAATTAAGAGGACTCAACTATACATCAGATGTGCTCAGGTGGGTGTGGTCTGACTCCGGGTTCTCAGGCCACTAAATGGATTTTTTACTGGAAGTGTTTATTTGGGTTACATGTAGCCTATATAGCCAAGCCCCCCCCCCCCCCCTTCCCCTTTCTCCTGTAACATTAGTTAGGGGTTGCTGTGGCTGTGTGATATGGTGTCTGTGAAAAATTAAGGTCAAGGGATGGAAAGGATACAAAAGGTCAAAACTATATTTTTTCAGTGACTCAGTGGTCTCATGGCTTCTTGGGTAGGTAGGTCTGACATCTAGCCCTGTCAGATAGGTTTGGCTCATAGACTCGTTATTGGCATACATATGGTTACGGTCTTTGTAAGCCTTTCAACCTCCGGGTGGTTATCTCGGCTGATCTCCGGTCTCGAGATAAAATTGATTAAAGTTGAAATCAAACATTCAGCATTCAGTCAGGCATAGATCAGATTTTATTAAATATCAGTGATGCTAAGACTAAAAAGCTAAGACAACCTTGACTAAATCTAGATAATTTACAGATTCTAGATCAGGCTTTTAAACAAGATTTGCATTTTTTTTTTTTGTGCGGGGGGGAGGGGGGGAGGGTCACTCATTCTGTGATTGTGATATAGATTTGGGGCCTGTTGGATATCAAATTGACTAGATTAGTATATGTAGATATGTAGCCCAAAAAATTAATAAGCTTTCAGGGGATGTAAAGCTGCATGTCATGAAACCCAAATAAGCTGAGAAAGGGGAGGAGGAGTTAGGTTATGAAGGTTACATGTAGCCTTTGTAGTAATTCATGTAGGGTCATCCTTTTTTGTTTCAGAGCAGGCTCTTACATTAGTATCATATTTTACATTTACCATGCAAGTGTATAGGAAATAGTGATCTTGAAGATTGGCTATGGCCAGCCATATTTAAGTGCAACAAGATTCTCAGAAAATTTATCCAAACTTCACCATCGCTTTGGTCAGGAAGAATGAATGATCAGTTCAGCATAACTTGTCAGCACTTTTATGTAACCATGTTTACAGATGCATCCCCTCTGGCATTTTGATTTATTGAAGCAGCTCTACTTGCACTTTCTTGACAAATGAATGAATTTATGAAAACTAATTGGGATTTCATTTTATCCTATATGTCAGTGCTTCTGTTTATGTTGTTCATTTTCATTCTGTATAATAAAGAATTGGCAGCCTGTCTAAAATACAGTGTTTTTTTCATTATTGGAATGACATTTTTGATACATACATGTATTTTACTCCCTTATTTTCTTCATTTCATCCTCTCAGATTCTGATGATGCTTCCGAAGATGATGCTGCCATGACCAACTCAGATGCAGAAGTAGAAAGCAGTGACAGTGATGATGTCAAAGATGAAGATGATGATGACGATGCTGATGAGACGGAACTGCCAGAATTCACTCAGGACCATGTCATAGAAGAAACTGAGATTGATCACAAGTGGAACGAACATCACATGGATGCCCCACAAGTGTCAGAGTCCACCCACAGACTGGCTATATGCAATATGGACTGGGACCATGTGAGAGCTCAAGACTTATTTGTGCTATTCAAATCATTTGTCCCAGAGGGAGGACTTGTGAAAAGTGTGACTATCTATCCATCAGAGTTTGGAAAAGAGAGAATGGCAGAGGAGGCTATGCTGGGCCCGAAAGAAATTCGACAAACAAAAGGTGACATTGGTGGGAGTAACAGTGCTGAGCAGAAGAAAAAGAAAAAAGGGAAAGACCAACAGCAAACGAAACGTGCAGAAAAGGAGAAAGAGGCTCTGCAAACAGAAAGGTTGAGAGAATACCAACTAAATCGCCTGCGCTATTATTATGCTGTGGTTGACTGTGATTCTGTTCGCACTGCTGATGCAATTTACAGTGAGTGTGATGGTAGGGAATATCTTCTGAGTTCAGTTAGGTTAGATCTCAGATTCATACCCAATGACATGACATTTGATGATGAACCTAAAGAGCAGTTTTCTGAGAATCAAAGTGTTATTGATTATCAGCCAAACGTATTCATCTCCACAGCTCTATCGCAAGCCAAAGTGGATGTCACATGGGATGAGACAGACTTTGATAGATTGAGCAAGCGCATCAGTGGATTGCAGCCGAAAGAACTTGAGAGTATTGTGGAAGAAAACAGATATGCTGACATAATAGCATCGCCTGAGAGTGATTCAGAAGGTGAAGATGGCCGACCAGACTGGCTGCGAAAGGTCCTAGATGAAGGGGACAGAGACGAGGTAACAGAAGAAGAAAAAATACAGATATATCGCAAGTTGTTAATGGACAAGATAACAGCAGAAGAGGAGGAAAAGAAGAGAGAAGAGGGGGAGGTTGACAAAGAGATAGAATGGCAGCCTGGCTTAAAATCCTCTGTGGAAAAGAAAATGAAAAAGAAAGAAAAAAAGAAAGATGACAGTGTGTTGGTGAGTGACTATCTTGAGAAGAAAAGAGAGAAGAAAAAAAGAAAGAAGGAAGAGAAGCTGAAAAAGAGAAAGCAAGCTGAAGATGGAGAAAGCGACGCAGTACAGGCATTCAGTGATGATGATATCCCTGATGATTTTGATATGGACGAAATGCAGGGTTTGGTGGAGGGAGAACCAGATTTGGTGCAGGTGGTGAAATCAAAGGTAAACAAAAAGAAGAAGAAAACGAAAAAAACTAAAGGAGTCACTGACAATGATGAGCATGAAGAATTAGATGCAAGAGAGAAAGCAGAGTTAGAACTGATGTTGATGGGTGATGGTGGTGATAAATCATTAGCCAGACCTGAGCTGGTCGAGACACCTTCAGAATCCAAGAACAGTAAGAAGAAGAAAAAGAAGTTGGCCAAACTGAAAAAACAAGAGCATGAAAAGGAAGATTTTGTTCTTGATGTGAATGATCCCAGATTTGCTGCCTTGTATACTTCACAACATTTCCATATTGATCCAAATGCACCACAGTTCAAAAAAACCAAGAACATGACAAAACTTGTTAACGAGCAGATCAAGAGGAAGGGCAAGAAGCAGAAAGGGAAGGAACCCAGTGTTGAAGCGTCAATAGCGATGGAATCTCCCGCACAAGACTCAAAATCTGTGTCACAGTCATTACTTGAAAGTTTGAAAAAGAAAATGAAGAAAAAGTGACATTAACTTGTTTAAGTCATTTTCAATCGTAAGTGGGACAGGTTGTTTTATAGATCAGATACAGTATTAGACAGCTGTCCTGGTTTTAACTCTATTATTTACATGTGTTACAATTTCTGTGCTTAGATGGCATAAGGCACTTTCAGTGCATTAACATTCTATATACGTCTTTCAACCTCCTGGTGGAGGTTATCTCGTTCTCAGTGCAGTCCTCAGAATAGCGTTCAGCAAAATTTGGGAAAATTCCATCGCCCCGCGAAAGTTTGTCACACTTCTTGGTGTGACCCTGCTACAGTAGGAAATTTATGATGAAAACTCTTCTCTATGAATGACAGACTCATAACCAATTGAACCTAGATGCTCTTCAAAAATTATTAGTAGGGACCAGTGTTAATAATTAAGTAGGAAAGAGACTGACATACTTCCAGGCTAAAATAAAAAGCTGTGGTGATTCGCCTTCATTGTGATTGTGTTGATGTACAGTCAAGTCCACTCAAACTGAACTCTGATAAAACGAATTGCTGATAAATCGAATAAAAATGAAACAATAGATTTTTTTCCTCTTTGCACCTATTAAATGCCTCTTGCATAAATCGAAGCCATCGCCGTGTGTTTCCTTTAAATCAAACTGGTCAGCACCACCACAAAGGTAAAAATCGGCTGTTGTCATCTCCACGTGGTTTTCACCAACGCGGATGCCGGCGGTTTGAAAACAAAGGAGACAGCGCCGTGGGTGGGGCGAGAGGGGTTAGACAATGTATTGTGCCTCGCGCGCAGCGTAAGAAGGTCATGTGTTCACGGGGGGAGGGGGGGGGGGTTTAAACAGAGTATCAGCGCCTGCGCTGCCGATAATCGATCGATAATCAAGCATCCTAGCAGAATCTATAGTACAGGTACTGTATGCGTAAATGTACTAGTCGTCTAGTACATGAGTTAGATCTAGGTCTAGACTACATGTA
>JBCEWB010097717.1:0-12238 GCA_039654565.1 Peronia peronii
TTTGTTATTTGATAAAGCATTTAATGTTTTAACTTTTTGAGGTATTTTTTAATTATACATATGTTGACCCCCTTGTGTATCTTTCCTTTGTCCCCGAGTTCATCTGTCTTCCACCCCCACCCTCCCATGTCTTTCTTTCTTTGGGAGCATCACCCATTAGAGACACATTCGTTGACAAATGTAACGATGATCCTAATGTACGAATCATCACTCTTTCATCCCATACACACACTAGCACACACACGCGTAGACACATACGCCACACTGATTCACACTCTTACAATGCTATCAAGCCCTCACAGATCAGGAGCGTCGCCACTAATCCTTTAATATCCAATGTTAGACTTTCTGCTCACTGCCTTCCTTGTATATTCAGACCTGCTCTTTAAGTAAACACTCTCGCCATTCTCATCCCCGGCTTATGGTAGCTTGTGCCGGTCATTACCACCCTATGCTGTGGCTTAAACTTTTCTGGATGCCTTATCTCGGCTCTGGCATTCGGCGGCTTACAGATTTAATGTCTTAGAACCCCAGGGGGTCAAAGTTCACGGACTGAGTACTTGCACTGTGAACTTAATGGTTTAGGTTTGTTAGCTTTGCTCACACTTTGATCATTCACTCACTCACTCACTCACTCCTTCATCCCTCATTCACTCGCTCATTCAATCCCTCACTCCTGCACTCAATAATTCAACCAACCAATCAATCAATCGTTCAATCATACACTCCCTCACTCCTTCATTCACTTACTCACTCACTCGTTCACTCGCTCAATCTGCCACTCACTGAATCGAGCATATAGTCATTCACTCACTCACACACTCACTCACTCACTGACTCACTCACTCACTCACTGACTCACTCATTCACTCACTCACTCACTCGTTCACTCACACACTCACTCGCTTTATCACCCACTCACTGATTCCCTTACTACCTACTCACTCACCCACTCACTTACTCACTCATTCACTTACCCACTCACGCACTCACTCATCCTCTCTCACTCAACTCATTCACTGACATACTCACAGACTCACTCACTCACTCACTCACTCACTCACTCACTCACTCACTCACTCACTCACTCACTCGAAAGACTGAGTACTGTGAACTTGATATTCATGAGACCAAGAGGGGTTCCAGATTATTCCCTCCAACGAGTGACTGACAAAACAATGGTTTAAAATTGTAGCTGGGGGCAAAGTTTGTGAGAGAATCCGGTCGTTGAAGTGCCCATGAAAGCCGTTGTCATGTTTGACACTAGACAGCACTATGACTCCCCCAGTACTCACCCTTACCATGGTATCCTACCGAGAGAGAGAATGTTTTCAGTTTTAGAGCAAGCTCACCATGAGTCATGGTGCGATTCATCTAATTCTCAATAGAGAAAGTTAATACAATTCGATGTATTAAGAACAACTTACTGTTGACTTTGAAACTCGATGGAAAAAAATCAAGCAAATGTGAACAGTATTATATTAGATTATATTTTCATGTTTCCCCCTAGAACATAGATGTTCCGCTGATCAAGAGATCGATCTGACCTACGACTTGCTCGTGATATTTTGCCTTTGATTTCTTAGTCAAACAACAGATTGTGTAGTAACATAGTAGCCTGTCCATACTATAACATCAGTTTGTTTTTTAAAACTTTGAATTGTGCCTGACATCCTAGTATTTTTAAATGACACATTTTAGAGTTAATATCAGTATTTTACCTGTTCTTCAGTTCAATGCTATTTTTGTCTTTTTTTAAAAAAAAAAAAAGATATTATGAATATTCTTTGGGAAAAAAAGGCGCTGCTTATTTTAAATTCTTTGAATTTTCACGAGAAGTAAATCATCATCATCATCGTTAACCGGTAATCTTTCACTAGAGGGCATAGATCCTCCTCAAATGATCTCCAGGCTCGCTTGTCCATCCTGTCCTGTTCACGATCGACCCGACCCATATTATACATGATAAAATTCCATGAAATGTTGTCTCTCATTCTGAATCTTCGACATAACCGAATTCCAGCCCACTCACGGGCATTGTGATCCCGTGCAGGAGTTTGGCCGTGTGTGTGTGTGTGATCAGAATGCAGGAACATACGGGGGTGGGAGGGTAGAGGAGGGGCGGTAGAAGGGGGAGGGGGAGGCGAGAAGGGAGAGTTAGTTTGTCAACAAGGACAGAAACATGGGTACGTTTGCGCGAAAGCTCCGCCGTGAAAAGATAGGCATTACGTCGTCCGGCTTTTGAAGTCTTGGGTATTTGACGGATTCTGTCTAAATATTATTGGTCGCTGCAGCTATTGACACAGTCGTCATCTTTTTAGCGAGTAGAAGCGAAACGCCATCCTAGCGGTCACGTCTGGCCTCGGGCATGGTCTGGCATACCGATAAGGTGTTAATCGCAACTATCGTTTTATCGGCACGGTCTAGACCTCTCACGTTCTGGCATACGATTCTGTACCAATGTTATGTGGCAGGTTGTCTCAACATATTAGAAGATTCCAGGGCTTGCCCAGATCAGACATGTACGGAGAAATGTTTAAGATCATTCACTTTAAATTTAGTACTTATCAGACACGTTGTGTGTTTTATCACCAGTTCCGTTATTGTTTCTTATTTGGTCTATCTGGACATCTCCAATGATAAAGTGATTGTAACATTGAAAGAAAAGTTTCGTTCTTCAGCACAAAAAAATCTCCAATTCCCCTATATCAATTTCACGTTTAGGCGGCCTGTATGGACTTATATCTTCAGTTTTCCTACGTTCTTTTTTAACCTTTGGCGAATTAACCCGACAATCAACCGGGGCAAACATGGCCAATGTTGGAATTTTGTGGGGCAAAATAGCCTTTCTTTTCTATCTCCACGGCTGCGGCAAACAGAACGGCGCTAATGCACTTCTTTGCCTTGTGTGTCTACAAACAAAGATGGCGGCGTGTGGCTTTCCTCCCTGGGGCCCCGGGCCGTGACGCCCCCTTGTCAAATAGCTGGTGAAAACAGTCCGGAACCCGTTACTTGAAGCCCTTGGTCCGGAGGCCTCAGTTTGCTCACGTTCTCGTCCTTTTGTGACTTTCTATCGATCTATATCCGTCCCATGATCTGTCTGTCTTTCTCACTCACGGTTTCTGTATTCCTTTTCTTTCAGTGTGATTTGTTTAGCTGATATCGGCACTTCTTATTTTGCGTGCTTCGAAAGTCTGTGAATTCCTGAAAATCTTTGAGATTTGTTTGGTCTGTCTGTCTGTCTGTCTGTCTGAGTTTGTTTACTCTATATCCAACAATATATCACTCTATATCCAATAATAAATCCAGTCAACTTACCGTTCAGTCACTCTTTCTGCAATCCCTCCATTTATCCGGCAAGCGAACTACTAGAAGTGCCAGAGAGTCATCTATCCATCCACCCGTCCATCTGGTTAGCCAGATCTTTCTCCATTCACCCAGTCACTTTTCCATTTATTCATCATCCACCTTTTTCCAAGTACACATATCCCGCTATGCTCTCACTCACCCATTCACTCATTCACATACTCAATCATTCACTCACCCATTCACTCACTTACTCACCTACTCGACTCACTCATAGATTCACTCACTCACTCATTCACTCACTCACTCACTCACTCACTCATTCACTCACTCTCTCCCTCTCTTCCTCCCTCCCTCAGTCTGTCCTTCCTTCCAGTACTCACTCACTCCCCCTCTTCCCATGCTACCTCAATCTCTATCTCTCTCACCCTCCCCCCCTCCCCTCTCAACCACTCGTTCTCTCACTCCCTCATTCCCTCACTCCCTCATTCACTCACTCGCCCTCAGTCTCAACGGTACCAATATTCCCCGGTAACAACCAACCACATGGCAGTCCCCCGGACCAGAGCAAACAGTGTCCTCTCCTCTCTCACTTTCTCCCTCGCTGTCACCTAATGAGTACTCACGTGTTTGTTTGCCGTCTCACGACCAATCGTTAACAATGAGAAATGGCCCTCGCTATCTATCGGAAGTACTGTTAACTGCCGGGAGACGAGGAAACACACACACAGAGACTTATCACCGGTAACAAATCGGCATTCTGTAAATATCCCTTCTTCCTGGTTATGCTCTTAGTATTTTTGTAATGGGTTTTTACTGTTGATGGGTTGTAATAAACATGAAGAACTGTTCTATAAGCAGCAGTTTCATTCCGACCATTAGGTGTGTTAAATACAGACGGTTCATCCCTAGAACTCGATGTTTACCTCTGTAGATTACATTATCTTTCAATACTATGCGAGGTGGCTATTCCCTACAAAGATAGTTTGATGGCTTGACCACTTGACATAGTAAGATCATTGGCCATATTATGTTATTCTCCTTTCAGTCTGTTGATTCAAGTGTATGCTGAATATGGATTTGCTTTTGTTATTGCTGTGTTACTTCTTTTGTTTTGGTCGGGTAGTTGGTTAGTTGGTTGGTTGGTTAGTTGGTTGGTTGGTTGGTTTTTTTGGTTGGTTGGTTGGTTGGTTGGTTGATTGGTTGGTTATTCGGTAAATTCATGTTCTCATCAATGAATATACTCTTCATACTTTCTGAACATAGATAGTATACTCGGGAGAATCGTTGCTGTTGTTGTATGAGAAGGAGATGGTGGTCGTTGCCGTCACACCTGAGATAACTATGGGAAATTACAAAACGATACAATCGTTCATCGCTTGAATGAGACTTGTTTCCTTTCTCAACGAAATCCAGAATTGATCTATGTCTCTTTCCCACTTCCCTATCTCCGCTTAAGTCGTGGCCATGTCCTGGATAACTTGTTACTCTCCCTTTGGTCAGTGGCAACTCGTCGTGCCAACATCCGGCTGTCCATTAGGACATGAGCTCTGGCAGTGACGACTGGCTCTCTCAGTTCCTGTTCCCTGCGGTCAGTGTCGGCGGGAATCTGCAGTGCTCACGAATAGACATGGCAGAGGGAAGGTAGGGAGGGTTAAATACAGTGAAGCGGCGTATAACGTATTCGAATTTTGGAACTTGTGATTTTGAAGTATGGCGACTCGTGTTCGATCACTTAGTCAGTCACTCAGTCATCACACACTCAGTCACTCACACACTCACACACTCACTCACTCACTCACTCACTCACTCACTCACTAAGTCACTCATTCACTAACTCACTTACTTTGTCACTTACTTATTTTCAATTCACTGGCTCATCTATTAATCCACTCACTCGCGCTTTCGTTCATTAATTTACTCGGTCGCTTACTATCGCATTGGCGGGTAGATGGATGGATGGATGGATGGATGGATGGATGAAGAGAGGGAAGGACGGAGGGAGGGAGGGTGGATGGGCGAGAGGCAGATAGATGGACTGAGAGAGTGGGGTAGGAGAACGAATAGGAAGAAGAGACGTGTATCAATTATTTTTAGGGCGAGAAACAGCCCAGACGGGATAAATGAGGAGAAGAGTCAGTGCACAGGAAGTGATTCGAGCTTTGGCGTGGTACTCACTGCAAAGTTTGCAGACAGCGTGAGTTCGCTTTAACCCAGTCATCCACTGACCCATGAGCATGATCATCATGTCTGGCCTACCAATAGTATGTTAACGCCCAAAGAAGGACGCGAAGTGAGTTTGAAGAGGAAAAGAGAAAAGAAAGGAAGAACAAAGGAATAATAGAAGAAAGAAAGAAAAAAGAAAGAAAGAAAGAAGAATGGAAGAATGGAGGAAGCACAGACCGCTGATGCTATAAAGATGCCAGTAAATTTCATCTGTTCCCGGTAATGTGCGGCTGCCAATTTGGGGTGATTTACCCATAAGTTCCTAGGCCGATTTGAGGTTGGTGTGTGATATCTTGTATAATGTGTTATGTAATTGCAACGTTGCCGGCCATCATCATATTTGTTTTTCTTTGTTTTAACTCTGCTAATCTGCGTTGATGATGTGAAGGATAATCTCTTCATGTTATCTCTGGACTTTCTCAAAACGCATTCAATTTGGCTATCACACACCAGGTCCTTTTATAACACGAGTTTTCTGTGACAGGAGGGCACTCATAATTAAACCATGAGCTGTGTCCACTGACACATAGATGGCAAATACAGTGTCTAACTACCGGTACAATAGTGAGCAAGATCACATGGCATTCTCATATAGTTAAGTCTTGTATTTATCGGCTAATCACAACATCAGTTTACATTATTTCAAAAACAGTTTATCAAATTTGGACTTAAATCGCTCAGGATCTCAGGCAGGGGGGTCACGTGGGCTCAGGGGCTCAGGACTCAAAGGGTTAACGACATGTTTGATATATAGCAAATACATACTTGAAAATGAGGGACATTCGTGGATAAAATAGAATAACATCAGACACATCGTACTTCTTTCACAAACATGGTGAAGTTTGAAATTAGACTTGTAATACCATGGCTATAGACGATGTACATGATTCTGTTGCCCTCACTCTCCCACGAACACACACATACATACTCACTCATATACAACCAATCTTGCTCAAATATCTTCATAGAATAGAAGGGAATAGAACAGTAGCTGGACGTACCGTATCTGATTACAGCCCAGGGATATCTTTAGATTAGCTCCAGCCATCGCCAGGCCCTGGTTCTTCCATATACAACTCACCCTCCATACGGTTGGGTCAATGTTGGCTCGCGTCTACAACCACGGGTGAGTCCTCTGTTCTCCTCCCCCTCGTTATCTTGCTCAACTTTCTATTTTGACTCAGACCAGGGTGTCATTGTTTCTTCACGCACCGCTCACCCAGACACGCGCCTCGGCTTCATTAATTCTCCCTATTGTCCAGAGGGAAGGGAGGGGGTCACAATTTATCAGGACTCGAGACAAAATATTAGTCAAACGTGGGCAAAGTTTCCGGTCGTGTAGACCCCGCTATAGTGACGTGGAGATACTTTCGGAGTATTTTAGTCCTGGCCTCTTGAACACTGCCAGTCGCCCTGGCTATTCAGAACAACCAAGAGGTCATTTGGACTATTTTTGTATTAGCCAAACAGTCATCTCCACAAAATTAATGTTCTTAATTGACCGAAATTTTGTTGCGAATAAACCGTGCAATGACCAAATTCTATAGGGACCATAATGATATAGAGACCACATTCTGTAGTGACCACATTCCATAATGGGCATAGTCGACCATATTCCGTACTGAACATATTCTGAACAAACCATAATGTATTGTGACCAATATTTTCTACTCATCACAGTATATAATGACAATTGTTTGCAGCATCACGCATTTTGGGCTATATTCTAGCCCCTACTTTATATCACGGAGATCTTTCGGCAACGAATTCAATTTTGGTCCCTTAAATATCTCCAGCTGGCAAGAAATTTCCTTGGTTAATAAGGTCATCTCCACCGACACGTTGTAGTAATAACGTACGCTTTTTGTTCCGATATAAAAAAAAAAAAGCGGCGTCAGTTGTAGAGCTATTGCTATTGTGACGGAGACTGTAGACAAACTAGGACACTCATTTCTGTAACCAGTAGCAACCATATAAGAACGCAGTTCCATGTGAGTGGACAAACTGCAAAGGAGCCATCGTGACAGCGAAACATCTTTTCTTAGCGATTGTTAAGGTAGAAAAGGAGCGAATTTTGTTGGTAAAATGGTGATCTAAATCTTTCCATGTCATGTCATTGAATGGGAGGTTGCTGTTTCTTCGTTTTTTTAAAAATGTATATGAGGACGCTTTGGTCTATCTCGTTGTTGTTGTGTGCTTTTAAATAGGTCGATCTTAAAGAAAGCAAGCCTTAAATAGGGAAATTTCTTAAAGGAAAGCCAGAAGTACACTTGTAAACTTGTTCTCTGAACTGAAAATAGCTACCCCCTTGTTAAAACTAGTTTGCTAATATTTTAACAAACATTAGTTTGGCCTTCAGAGGCCCTTATCCGTGTTTCCGAGCGGACTAGGTGTATTGTAGACTCAAAATGCCTTCTAACAAATAGGACTGTGAAGGTAATCAATCTTAGAGCTACATTCATCTTCAACCCAACGCGGCAATTCAGATTGATTCAATAGGTTAGACATGCTTCGCGATACCAGAAAAGATCTTTGTTTGCTTTTACACGCGTTGGTCAGAAATCTTTAAATGCACCTGGCAACCCCTGTATACGATCTTTCATAGGTCAGAAAAGAATTTTGCCATATCAAATAAATCATTTCTTCGCGGGACTGCTGTTTGGCCTTACAAAACCGTTGGTTCGTTTCACTATCGCCTATAGCGGCCTCGTCTACACCTCGCTACCTTTCGATCGCTCCCTTGATGAATTATGTATTTAAAGGAGGCAAAGATCTGGGAAAAGATTCGGAAACTGAAAAGGGAAATAAGTAGCGGAATTCAGTCATGCCAGCCTCTACTATTTGCCTACGTCTATTCCCCTTAACCCTTCCATAACCAGAGTTATATGCTCAAAAGAAGAGGGGGTTAAAGTGAGGGGAAATGCGGTAGTTTGAGGGGTTGAGTGAGAATATGAATGAAAGACGGTGATCAAGTGAATTTGTGTGCAAAAAAAAAAAATAGGAGAGTGAGAGAGAAATAAAATGCTCATACAAGTTTATGTGAGCAGGAGAGATTATTATTATTTGTTGTTGGTTGTTTTTTTTATTTTTTAGAAAATCAGTGCTTTCAAAAACTTTGACGGCTACTCTGATCTCTTTTAATCCGACGAAAGTGCGTGGCTTAAATAACTATACCACCGTGTCATCTTCAGTAACCGAAAGGGTTTCTGGCTTTAACATGGAGGAGACAACAAAAGGTCGTCCAAAAGTCTTGGCTCTGAAAGGGTTAATCAAGAAACTGATTCAAAACCGAGGCAGGATCTCCGTGCTGAAGTGTTGGAGGGGAAAGGGCGGGGCAAGGTGTGTCGAGAGAAGAAGTTTTCAAAGTGGGCAATATATTAGAATGCGCTTTGCTTTGTGTTGTTTTGTAGCAGTTTCTGTCAGTATCTTTGCTCATGTTTGGTATACGGAAACTGGAAGCCCTAATTGTTCTATTGAAGATTTGTCTGCTTACAGAGTAATTTTACTTGCGGGCTTGTGAGAGTGATTATTGTTGTTTCTTAAAAGAAAGAAAGAAAGCGAGATAGAAAAAGAAGGATAAGAAAAAGATGAAAGAAAGAAAAACAATCAATAAAAAGACTAGAGAAATAGAAAGAAAAGAGAAGAAAGAAGGTAAAGAAAACAGATTAAAGAAAAAAGAAAAGTAAAAAGGAAAGGAAGAAAGAAGGAAAGAAAGAAGAACAATTTAATAAAAATGAACTCCTTGCTAATTTCCTGTTTCACTACAGTGTTCTCATACCTTCCCTGATAGAAAATAATTTTAAAATGGTGCAAGCTGTCTCTTATTTCTCTTCCTCGCTCTCTCTCTGTCTTTCTCACTCTCTCTCTCTCTCTCTCTGTGTGTGTCTCTCTCTCTCTCTCATACACACACTTTCTTTCTTCCTCGTTTGTTTATGTTTCGTTGTTGTTGTTTTTTTCATTTGTGAAAGCACATATATAAAAGGGCCATGTAGTGAAAGATCTACAAAAGAGGAACCTCATCTATAAAAGAGGAACCTCTGAAGATCTTGTAAAGTCTTTGTAGATCAGCATTTAGTAAACAGCGTTGCTGGGAGCTGCGTATCATCTGGCTGTTGATAAGCACAATCGGTGATAGGATTGTCAGGACGAGAGTGTGAAGTTTGCTTAGTGAATGGACAAACTATTAACGTATGAGAGTTTTTGACTGTGAATGATAGGAGACTTGTTTGCTTTTAACGGAACATTAAAAAACTGTGATGGATGGCTGTTTTTGAGATTTGTGCATGGAAAAGAGTGTATTTATTTCATATCATGTAAGTGGTATTCGTATTGATATTGTTGTGTGTGGTCTAGATTAAGAGAAAGGGAGAAGGTTGAAGGGGTGAGTTGAAGGGGGGGGGGGTTATATTGTGTTTTCTGCGTTTATCAGTGGTCTGAACAAGGTCATATTATGATAATAGTGGCGGGTGAAGAAGCAAAAGGGTTAAAAAAAAAAGTTTGGCCAGTACCGTCACTTTATTCAATGTTTAACATACCGAGTACTACAGGTTACAGCTAGTTGTTTGTTTCTTTCAGTGTATTAAGCAAGTTGCTGGTAGACTGTCCGTCTAAGATTTTCAGACATTTGGATAACATGATGGTAGGGATGATGATGGGATCAGAAGACATGATGTTATGATGGCAGGGATGATGATGGGATCAGAAGGCATGATGGTATGATGGTAGTGATGATCATGGGGTCTGGAAAGATGTCGTTTGTGATGATGATATGGTGATAATAACAGTAACACCATGACGATACTGTCACTGTCGTTTGCGATGATATGATGGTAAGGGCGATAATCGGGTTAGGAGTGATGTCGTTTGTGATGATGAAATCAGGAGAGATGTCGCTTGTGATGATGGTACGATGACGATGGCAGTAACGATATGAGGAGATTGTCACTGCTATAGTGAACCTTTTCTTTCTTTCTTTGTTTGCTTTCAGTCAGTCTGACTGTCGATGATAGCGTTTGCTGTCCAGAAATCAAAGATATTTCTATAAAATGATAGCATTCATGATTTTAAGCAAGGTGGTGACGGTAATCACGTTGTTGTTATGAATAGTGCAATGTTGTTGTAATGGCAGACCTCGTCGTCATAGTGATGAAACTGTAGTTCTTGTTGTTTTTGTCATTGTTGTTTTGTTGTTGTTTGGTTATGCAATGCTGTTGTGATTGTTGTTATAGATAACACTCATTCAAAGCTTCTGTCTCGTGCTAGCTACATCAATGTGGTGCCGATGTCAAAAAGAAGTCAATACAAACAACACCAACTAAACAAACATATTGAAACGGAAAAGGAACTCCCAATTTTGCTTTCATCAGCTTGTAATTTAATTAAAAATCTGCTGATTCAGTGGGTAACGACAGCCTGTCTTTCTAATGAGCCTATATCGTTGAATAGATCAACAGTTTGAGAAAGGGTTTAAAAAAAAAAATTAAATTCATTCTGTAGTTCCGTGGGGACGCAGGTGGACTTTGCTAAGAGACCTCCACGGGGAAATTCGGATTCTTTGTTCAATCAAATGATTAATTTTCAGTACGGTGCAATAACCCGGCATCCGTGTTTTTGTGTTGAGTTTTTGCTTTTGTTTTGTTATCTTAATTTTCTGCCCTTTATGTGTATGTGTGCGTTATATGTGTGCGTGTGTTGCTTTTAATTTTAATTTACTCTCTGCTTTCATTCAGTAAATAGCTTCCTGCTCCCGTCTCCCCACCTCACCTCTTCTCCCCAGTCTCTCTTTTAAATTCCAGAGCCTCTAAATTATTCTTTCTTTCTTTCTTCTTCAATTTTTTTCACTCAGCAATCCTAAGTTTTAATATATTCCCTCCCATCCCTCCCCCACTCCTTATCCCACAACCTGTGATGAAATTGGCTTTTCTATCAAACTTAACTACAGTGTCTAGCAGTTTTTCCCATGAAATATCAAAATGTCACACACTCACTTTTTTTTTTTTTCAACTTTTGAGGAATGGACATGCTTTTTGTAAATGAAATCTAATCTATAGTGATTAATTAAAACTATGATAGGAATTTTAATTTGGTTGGCTGGAGCAACTGTATAATATGTTATTCAGCGTTACTTGTGTCTGGAATATTGAAAAAGCATACATTTTTATGAATTGCGTGTCATTATATTTAGCCTTGCTTGTCTCTGGAACATTATGTCAGAGAAGCAATACATTCTCATGAATTGCATGTCCTGTTACTTAGCATTGCTTGTCTCTGAAATATTAGAAAAGCAATACATTTTCAAGACAATTTATAAGTGTTTTTGTTTCTTTCTTTCAGTACTCGCACAACAGACTGTCAGGTCCCAGTACAAACAAAATAGGCAACGGCGTGATGAACATTCCCGTGCAGGGGGAGAAACAGACCAATCTCAGGCGGTCACCGCAGGACGAGGAGGTAAGAGTGAGGGTAGAAATACATCATGGTTCTGAATATGGTTGTTGTTCTGACCGGAACGAGAGAAAGCCAAAGAGAATTTGGGAGAAGGGGATTAGGTATTTAGGGTGGGGATTCAAGCAAGTGGGTTCAAATTTTTCGTAACAGGCGGGTGGGAAAAAAGGGCGCTGGGTAAGTGGTAGATAGATAGATAGATAGACAGATAGATAGATAGATAGATAGATAGATAGACAGACAGACAGACAGACAGACAGAC
>JBCEWB010097728.1:0-12237 GCA_039654565.1 Peronia peronii
CTATCTATCTATCTATCTATCTATCTATCTATCTATCTATCTATCTATCTATCTATCTATCTATCTATCTAGTGTGTATTAGGTAATAAATTCCTGACTTCACTGAATGATACACACTCGCCTCCGAGTAAACGATACTCTAAACATAGGGCATAATAATGACTTTTAAATCTTGATTTCCTCCGTCAATAATAGGAGGCTGATATTTCTTTTGTTTAAAACATGTTTTTCTCGTAGCTACTTTTTTGAGGGTGTCATCAACAGGAAAAGATAACCCACAAGCACAGGATCATGCTGATGGTCGTTTGTAATCTCCAGGAGAGCACTCGTTGGTACTTGTCCAAATTGTAACCGACAATCACGAGAGCCCTAGAGCCACCTGTCAGGCCTGGCGCTCAACAACGAGACAGCAGCTGAAGGGCTAATTTCCCCCACGTGATCCAATGACATCTTTTTAAGTTATGTTTGTAATGGGTGGACACTGGCTTTTATTTGAAAGACCTTAGGCCATCTTCCTTCCTCTCCCCTCCAAAAAAGAAGACTTGGAAGAAAAATAAATGAGATACAGAAATGGCGTTATTCGGGTAAAGTTTCAGCTTTAATAGTAGATGAAGCGATATATTATAGGCAAAACAAGCTTCCAAGTTCATATAGCGTGTCGTGCTGTTTATGTCGCAGTTTGCAAAAGTAGATCATAGAGTGGAATAGATCCTAGAGAGCCATTCAATGAGAATTTTGAATGTGGATGATAACATTTTGTCACGTAAATATCTTAACCCTAGGAGTATCAAGAGGCCGTTCTGATCAAGGACTTCGCACACTGTATTTTGTGCATGAAATATTGAAATTACTCTTTCAACAACAAACTGTACAGTGACGGAGTGACCTGTCTTATGTTGCCATGACACTGGCGTCTCTTGGACACGACTAAACATCATTTAAGAAACACCGGCAGGCTAACAGTTTTCTCGGACACTTTAAAAGTTCACGTTTGCTCCACGCTATCTATTCTCCTCTTGAGAACTGTCTGCCTCCACTATTTACATTCAAAACGTCTAATCTAGATCTCACCAATATGTTGTTTCTTACCAATATCAAAATAGTATAATTCGTTAATACCACAGTTTTGAATAATACCAGTGACTATTTGCTTGCGATGATTTCATGGACCACTTTGCACAAAACAGGCTTCTTCATTTGGATGACCATGGTTACCAGTGAAGGTAATTCATCAACTATTTTTTTTCTTCAAAAACTGTAATTCTCATACATGAATTTATGATTGAACAAGCTGTTTTCATGCACAAAGAATGAAACAACATGAGTTATCAGTGGAAATTATCAGCTTTTCCTTCTCCAAAAGAAATCTCATCGATTTTTCTTAACTCTCTGCGACCTCAGAAATACGACCATATAACCACTTCTGGAAAATTCTAGCTCTGCCTTTTCCTATCTATCGATGTTTTCTGCACTACTCCCGCAGCTGCAGTAAAAATTATCTCATACTGTTTGGTTTCCCAAAACACTTACGCGTTTGAGAGGCCTGTCTGCCTCTTGTCCTCGTGTATTGCTACCATTTTGAAACTTTTGTTATCAAAATTCCGCTGTATTCTTTTGAGCCTCAAAGTTAGTCAAGATGCTTCCACGAGATATCAGTATCGACAGCTGCAAAGCGGTGCCGAAATCTCGGTCTCCGCTGTAATCGACACCCTTCTCTGCTTTAGTAAATTAGATTATGTATACGGAGTTAGCACTAGTATTCCACATTATAACTGACATACATTCAAAACTAATATTTGTTTTAGATTACATAATTATTGCCTTATTCCAGTCGTGGTTTCTTTCTGCATGCAGAAATTTTGAGTCATTTAATTAGTCTCCCCACGTGAATACATTTTTGTGCTTGTATTTTGGCAGAATAAGCTGCATGAGGTTGGTATAGATAGGATGAATTCCGAAAATAATGATTTAATACTACGTAATGAATTCTATGAGAGTAGTTTTGTAACAAATTTGCATGTTTGTTTATTATTTATTTATTTATTTATTATTACTTTATTTATTTTTAATTCATCCCCTATTTATTATCCACTTTTTCGGCTTATTGTTTATTCATTCATTCATCTATTTATGATTGCATCTACTTGCCTTTTTTATATGTGTTTGTATTTCTCCGCTTTTGATTTAGGCCTATTTTTCATGCATTTAATCTACAGTATCTATTTATTCACAGGATCAAGTTTCATTATTATATTATTATTTTTTAGCATTCCTTATAAAATGTCATCGTGTACACGCTCGCTTTTCTTGTAAAAGCAAACATCTACTTTAAGTTAATTGGGGCCACAGATTCGATGTATCATCGGCTTTGCCTCATAATTGTCTTTCTAAGGAGTTGGTTCGATTAAGATGTGGAAAGGTGCAAGCGAAGTGACTGCATGAGCTATGATATTAGCTAGACACACTGAGCAATGTAAAATCGGATGCCTAAACACGTGAGAGCATGCGGTAAGAGGTGCATTTTTTTTTTTTAAAAGAACAGAAAGTGGCCATGTAATATGTAATCTGTGTCAGTTAGCTCTACGCTGTTAAGCTATACCCACGTGATAATATGTGATGCTCTATTTAAAGTGGTCTTTCACATTCATATCCCATACTAAGGATGCAAACACAATGCATGCTTCTCTGGTTTGCTTCAGTCTCGGCAAGATCTAATAAGCCAGCGATGTCAAAACAAAAAGGCGGGGCTAAAAGTTCATTTTTATTTTGGAAACGGAAGTGACCTCACTGAATAATTGGAGAAAGCCGAGTCTCAAACAGCTCGGGGACGACTGCACTATGTTTGAACACTAAGTGAGTTCTCCATCTTCCACAGAGTGTAAGATCGGCAGCCCTGTGTGCACGACCTCAGATGTCTCACCTGCCACATTCAACTTGACAACAGTATCTCACGATCTCGGCCTTGGAGTCGGACGTCACGGATTGAAGACCCACCGAGACATGGCCACCTCTCTGACAGTGGAGATCCTGATTCATTGGCTCATTCCTCTCGTGGGGGTTGTAGTCCTGATCCTCAACCCCATCATCATCACCGTTATCTGCAGAGACCGACAGCTGAGGAAACAACCAAGCAGTATCTACGTGGCCAATCTGGCTCTGGTGGACTGTGCCTTGTCTGCTTCTACCACTATCAGCGTCATTCTCCGCGTCTCTGACTTGGTGAAGATGTCAGAAATTCCAATGTGCGTGATCTTCCATGGCTATCTCCCTTTCAGCCTGATCACCGCCTCTATCCTGTTCATGTTTACAAATTCAGTTGATAGATATGTGTTCATCAAAATGTCGATGAAATACCATAGAATTATGAGTACCAAGGTGGCTAAAATGGTAACCATCTGCATTTGGATTTACAGTGTATTTTTCTCAGCTTTTCCCTTTGTGGTCTTTGATCAGTACTGGGAGTATTCGACCTGTCATCAGTTCTTCTGTTCAGCTTCATACAAATACGGACATTTACCCGAGGTTGTTATGTACCTACTGACCATTGTCTTCACCATTCATATGTTCGTCTCAGTTTTCCGAGTTGTGAGAGGCAGTCAGCGTCTTCGTCGCTTACCCAGTACGCCCTCTGCCAGGGATAGCCAGTCTACAGTGCTATCCTCCCCGCCCACCTCTCCCATCTCTCCTCTCTCAGTCATACAAGAACTCGTGCCCTACCAAGACGAAACAGAGTCACCAACAGGGTCTGTAACTTCTTTGTCTTCAGCGTCTAGCAAATCTGATGTTGACACAACCCTGTCAGAGGAGGGGAGCTCCAGCAGCAAAGACGAATCTTCACTCACATTCACAGACACAACAGCACTGACAACGCCACTGCCGTCCCCACAATTTTCTTCGTTAAAACATTTTGGTGATGGTGACCACATTGAAAATGATGATCCACAGAGAGAGAAAGATGATGATGATGGTAATGACGTTCACGACAATTCTAAATATCACCATGAGCAAAATGCTTCCATCAATTATACTAAAATCAGTAGAAGTTTTCAAGACGCGTCAATTATCTTACATGGAGAATGCTGTCAGCATAGGTGTGTAGGGGACAGTGATCACCAACTTACCTCAGGGATAGACCAAGAACACAATGGTCATATAAACAAACTAGCTAAAGAAATGGTTCTGAGGAATGCTGTGCTTGAAAATCACCATTGCTTATCAACTGGCAATGCCTCCTTTAAGGTTCTTTTTGATGTTAATTCGTACAAGCAAAATATTCCTCTTGATACTTTGAAACCCACTGGCTCTTTACTCAATGGAGTTCATACACCAGGGGCAATAAAAGACCAGCCTGAGTGCAAACACCTGCCACAAGTCGGAGACAGCGTCAACAGCTTTGCTTTGAAACAAATTTATGATAAGATTGAGAGCGTCATTACTAGGAAAGATGATGCCATGGAAGACGAGAGGAAAGGTAATATTTCAGACAATGTGGCATGTGAAAAACTTGCGTACAAACCAACACTTGAGTCTGCCGTAGCTGTAATTGTCTCTGAGCATGTCTCTGGACAGGAAAATGTTTCTCCATTTCCAGCCAGCTTCCCATATCTGAGTCAAACATTGTCACCGGACCCAGCCACTAATTTGTGCTGTTTATGTGAGATGACTCACATGACTGAATCAGAAGATGTTCAGCAAGGGATCAGTACGGAAGACTCCAGCCACTCACCCCCTGCGTATTCAGAGCCTCAGCAGTTGTGCAGGTTGAGAAACCGGCTCGCAAGCCCGTCCACCAAAGAACAAGCTACTTCTTCATCTTCCCTCCGGCAAAATCAGACAGTGAGCTTGATTTCCGATAGATTTACACTGAGCATCAAGATGGACCCACCATTTAGCCAGGCCAGGGAATCCGTTACTTCACAGGATACACTGTTCATTCGCACCCATTCTGGACCAGTAGCAAGTTCTAGAAATGGCAGCATCCCTTTTGGAAGCCCAGCCTACTCCGGGAAAGATATTCGCACCCTGAAGATCCTCTTCATCATGTTCTGTGTGTATATCACACTGTGGATGCCTAATTTTGTCATCACTTCTCTTCGCTATTTTACTAATCAGGACATCAGCCTTGAAGTGCTTTGTATTGGATATGCTTTGGGCATGTCCAATTCAGTATTTAACTTTTTCGTCTATCCCATGCGAGTGCCTAAGCTAAAGGTTTGTTTGCAAAGGTTATTCAGGTCGGTGTTAATGAAACTAAAGAGAAAATGCCTGGCTGTGCTTCGTCTGTTGAGGTTTTTGTGACTCCAGACACTGGGAAAAGGAGTAAGTGATCTTCATCAAAATTTTATCATCACATATATGACCTGTAAAGCAAATACATGTATTGTTATATTAACGGTAAATTTTGTCTTCGAACTGCTGATATTCGGGGCTAGTAAAATGCATGAATGAATGAATGTATGTATTGTTAGACGAACCATGTACATTTGAAATATGTTTGAAATTTATTGCCCATGACCGAAACAGAGCTATGAAAAACCATGAATTTTCAATTCTCTTGGGAGATCCTATGCCGAAGAGAGTAAATACATGGCAGCAATAGCTATGTTGTTATATATTTATACTGAAGGACACTAGTAATACGTTGTCCGGAAGGTTTTAGAGTGCTGTGTAAAATGGTTGCTGAGGAAGGAAACAATTATGGTGAAGTGAGAAAATACTTATCATTGTATTTCAGATTTTGAAATCAAGCGCCAATAATAGATTACACTGAAGTACAGAAAGGCAGAGAAAAGAAGGGAACAGATAATGTGTTAAAGATCAAGTATAAAAACTATGCTGATGTACTTTTACATAAAAACCAAGTTTCAGAGGATGAAACATTAGAAGACTCATCAATGTATCAATTGCGCTTCACAGTAAAAAAGGAGGGGGGGGGCTGAATTCTTGACTTCTCCCCTTTAAAAAGGTTGGCCTACTTTATGCTGTAATGTGTCCGCCATTGGAGCTGACATCCTGTTGTCACTAGTCCAAAGCTTACTCTGGTTGTACACTGATAAAAATTAATTAAGCCACAGAAATCCTCAGCAAGTCTTGGTGCAATGTTATCTCACAGACATTATCTTCTTTAACATCTTGGCAATTTTTATATGTCATTATCTGACATTTTTTAAACCATACAGACGTACATGTAAGTGATAAGGTGCCGAGTTGGGCAAAGATTTACATAGTGTTTATCATAGGAAATTTTGCTTTCGAATTCATTTTCAGATAGCAAAGAACGTGGAAATGAATTTGGCCTACTCATGTTCTAGCACATAAAGACATAAACGATGATCTCTTAAGCATGAGAATGGTAATATGCTGACAGAAAAACTCTGGAATTTCAGGACTTTTTTATTGACTTCTTCAGGGTCACAAGCAACAATGCCAACTTTTTTTTTTCAGTGCTTTATTTAGTAGTTTACCTCGTTAAATCGTGATAGTTTTTGATGATGGACTCGTCCAAATCTCGATCAACCAGTTGTACGGTGCTGATATTTTCGGTGACGAACCCAAACATTATATTTTTTCTTAATTTGAAACTTGTTCTCTGGAATCATTTTCTCTACCTTTTTTTTTTCTTTTTTTCTTTTTTTATACAGCTAGGCTGTCCACTTAAAGACAAAAGACTGCCTGGAATCAGTTGCACCATTTTATAATGTGTTGTCAAAGGAGAATTTGTGGGAATGGCGCACCTTTCATTTAATGAAGTGAACACTGTTGAGTGGAATACCGTTTTATCATTGATGCGAATTTCAAAATGGTCTAGGAGACACCTTAGAGCTTGTTCATATAAGGGCAATCAGTCTGACTTTCTTTGCATTTCCAAAAAGGCCCATGCCTATATTTCATGTCTGTGTGGTTTTTTTTTGTTTTTGTTTTTGTTTTTTGTCTGTTTACTATTCGAAAATATAGTATTTTATTTCTGTACATGGCAGTACACGGGCAAACGAGTTTTTTGGGTTTTTTTGGTCAGGAATTGGGTGGCTTGAGGAAATTGAAAAACAAAGACAGAGGCAAGGAGAGAACGCAAAAACCAAGCCAATGTTTAAACATAAAAATACATAACAAAAGTAACAGTAAAAATCAGTAGACCTAAGAATCTTTCAACTGGAACCAGATGGCATCAGTCCTTAGTTGCACCCAAGTTACTAGCTGTTGCTGTATGCTAGGCAGTGGAATCCCTGGAAGAAACACAATCCATTTATATACTGTATACATGTAAAAAGTCGCATGTTGTTGATATATTGAGACTATGTCATTTGATTGCACACACTTTTATTCAATAAATTTTATTGTCCTTGTCCATGGATAGTTACATGACCTGACATGCTAGCCGTATGGCGTGAGGCAATCTTATTTAAAATTTTTTCGCGTTTTTCTCAATGCTTACTCGAGGTTTCAAGTTACAGCATTTCTACAATACATCAGAGATTTTTTTTTTTTTTCAATCTAGAACTTTTTTATGCTTTTGTCAAGGATATAATGAAAATGGTGCAATGATGATCATGCTGTATATGTCTTATCATTATAAGCATGTACCAATATGAAAATATCATTGATGAATACAATGATAGATCCAAACTATTTCAATATGTTTTACCTACATACATAATTCATAAACTATATTTTGTTGTTTAAAATATTGTACAGCATATATACATATACATACATACCTCAGCTATTACCATCTCCATAATGTAAACAGATTAAAGATGTACATATTTTATAACAGTCATGGCCAGAGATACCTTCGACTGACAATCATAAAGGTATAAAGCAAGGATATGTTTTGACAAATTTGCATGGTTTGTTAAATAAATCAAAGCTTACCCTTTCTCTGTCAATTATTTGGTGAATGTTTTCTTAGCTTACTCAGAGAAATCCTGTTCTCAGTTTCATTCATTCAAGCAAAGTGCATAAACACAATATCTCCTCTAGCTCTCACCTGTCAGCAAACTCTTTCCTTGAAACGACAGTGAGATAAATGAAAGCAGATCAGTTGGATAGAGAAGAGGGAGAGAGGAAAGAATGTGAAAAGATAGCGAGAGAGGCAAAAAGCAGAACAAGGAAGAGTGAATAAAAATAGGGGTAGTGGCAAAAGCAAAAGTGAAACAGAGATGAAAAATGCATAAGGCAAAAATGAATGGAAGTCTGAATGTTAAAAAAAAAAAAAGCAAGTCAAAGATGAACAGCAAAGGGGTACAAGGAGGGAGTTATCAACTAACTGTGCATTGATCGTTTTATATATTAAGCAAGGAAAAGAAAAAAACATTACAACACCAATAAAATATCACGCACAAAATACACTACTGCCTACTCAGAGATCTTAGAAACATGTCAGACAGACAATGTTCTACTCCAACATCAACAGATTTCATAGATCTACACGTGTTCATGCATTAGCAATAAAATAATATTTATGAACTCCTCCTGCATACAATTATTTTCAGATGGAAGATTATAAAATGGATTTCTATTTAGCACATTTCTATACTTGGGAATATGTTATACAGTGCATTTACATATCATTTCATAAACAGATACATCTATGTCAATCTGAAAAAAGATTATTCAGTTATAGAAAGTACATGATGTGTTTATGTCAAAAACGAAAATATCATTCTAAAAACAGAAAATCCCATCAAAGCAAATCTGATACTGTGAAGCAATGAATAAAATGATACAGTATTAAAGTACTTTTACAGCCCCTATTTAAAAAAGTACATGAGAGGATATAAACATTTCTTTTCTTTGATCTACAGGCGTGCATTGCATTGTTATCTCCTTCTCCACTCATTAATGTAAACACATAGTAAACATATTATAATCTGTAATGAAGGGAATACATGTATAAACACTATCAATTGCCCGTATGGCTATCAGGACAGTCCTTTTGCAGTATGTATATACATACACATATGCTTTGTGGGGCATAAAGCATATGTGTATGTATGCAGTATTGTGCCAAGCTATGGTTGGGTGGTGGCTCATACAAGTCTTCCCACACATAATTTGCATTTAATTCCAGGTGCAGAACGCAGAATCTATATTACTTCACTGGTTCACTGCATGTCTAATATTTCCCTAGATCAGTGTCATATCAATAGTCCTAATCTTGGAACATTCACCATAAATCAAAGATTGGTGTCAAATTTGTAATACTCTCCTTTGATCCTGAAAATTATTATACCTGTTTATGTTCAGGAACAGATCAATAAACATGTATATGTGTCTTGATTATAGACAAATTAAAAGACAGTTTTACTGAACCTGTACAGATATACATAGATTACTTAGAACGGCATGGAAACTGAAAGCCAGTTTCACCATTACAATCAATAACAGCTTCAGCAGTCACAATGTTTTGAAATTCTGATATTATCTAAGTGAAAGTTCCCAACACATGTATACTTTCAGCCAGTATTTACTGAGGGTGAGACCAATTTATCAGAAAGCATAAATTAAGCAGGGGTACGAGTGACTTTTCAAATGCTTGAACTCGGGATTTTCTACACTTCAAATTCAGATTCACCACGTCCAAATTAGAGGAAAAGTCTGGAAAAATTTTTTGTTTTGCATCCAGTTGCCATGACAACGCCGTCATATTGGATTAATTTGAAAATTAGGTATTTTCAAAAGCCTAAGACTCCTAGAGTATTGAATGGAATAGTATGAAATTCTGCACATGAATAATATAACCCTATGTGAAAGATAAAATGCATCTGGTTTTTTTGTTTATATGCCACAGAAATATTTTTCATAAATTTTTGAAATATGTATATTAACGGATGTAAATTTTTCACAATTTTCCACCAAATATCCAATTTTCCTTCAAAAACAGAAATGAAATTCAGAAAAAGCAATGCATTTTATTAAAACACATGCTATGGAAGATGTATATTCCAAATTTGAAGGCAATTGGTTGAGAAACAAAAAAGCCTTAGGGAAAAAGGTGAAAAATCATACATTTTGAGAAAATCGCAATTGAATTTTCATAATCTCTCTATGCAGTCATTTAGTGGTGCTGTGTTGTTGCTGTTTTGGGGTATAAAGCATATGATTCTAGCCCCATCCATTGTTTTTCTGGTATGAGAAGAGTTCAAAGTGTGTAAAAATAGCAAAACCCCATTTTTGATATTTTTAGTCCCAAAACCTTATTTTCAGGACCCGCACCCTCCCTTAAGTTTTTGCATGACATCAGAACTGATTCATGAGATATGGGTACATTTAAAATTATCTTCCTCAGTCCTTTCATTCTCTCACTCTCCAAATTACAGTAAGACACTGAAACATCTTCATCATATTCACTAAACACAGAATCATCAAAAGAGTCACTATATACCATAGATCATGAACAGATCAACCCAAGTTTTCAATTAATAACATTGTAATTTGCAGGATAAAATAGACATTAAAAAATTACCACAACCTAATTTAAACACAAGGACATGGACAATGTTTAATAACTCATATTATCCTCCACCGGTAAAACACATAAGAACTACAATAGAGCTTCATACTATAAATCTGCAACAAAACCCATAAAAGATTTATGGACTCAAAAACTATTGAAAATATCCGTATAAAAACTTAAATAAAGCTGAAAAAAGCTTACTATGTATGTCATTATTCTAAAAAGGCGATAATAATTGAATAGTAAACTCGTGAGTGTGTGATCCGAAGTGTATGTTCGATAGAATGACGTGTTCAAACACCAAACACGTTTTCTTTGAATATCATTCAGTCTAATCATCCCAGATAACAACATTGAGATGCGCATGCTTGCCATACAATTTAAGTCGCAGGGCAATATCAGTTTGACCTTATTTAAAAAATCTCCTACGAAGGCCTTGGGTTCTTTTCTAGTTTTAAGAAAGTAATGTACAAGTATCCGTTTTTCATCAAAACCTCAAAATTTGTATTAATTGGAATGACAGCAGAACTGACAATCGAGTCCAGCACTGGCATTTTAATTAATAAATGAAATACTCGAGTTGAGTAAAACCAAATATCCAAAAATGTTGCACCAAAATGGTTTCATCTAACAAGAGACAATAGTCCCTTGGTTCAGTCAAAAATCAAGATGCTGTCGTTGGAAATAAAAAATTCTGAGCTGTAAATGGATGCAAATCTTGATATTTCTGGGTCATCAATTCTCATATCTTTATTAGTATACAGGCATAATCCAATCTGACAATGAAGTGTGCAATACAAAGGCAGCTGAATCAAATCTTTCCCAAAGATCAGTGGGGAGATGTCTGGAAGAGAGAGTGTGTGTGTGTGTATGTGGGGTGGGGGGGGGGTTGACACTAGAATAAGAAATCAAAAGAGTTTGTGAACACATTGGAAATATTGAAAGGAGAGGAATCATAAAGATTTATGAGTGCACTGGGAACGGGGCATAAGAAGATTGATGAACTATATTACATTGCAAGATATGAGATGAGATGGTTGAATACTATGCACAATTCAACTGCACATAGTGAGTCAGTCAAACATCAGACAGACAGACATTAAAGAATTCTAGCAAATGATGGAGAAAATATTATTACCAACAAAGCAATAGACACCAATAACACTGACGACTGAAGTAAAATTCCTTCTGATTTGAAGATATCAATTGTCTCTGCTAAATTGGAGTCAATCAGAATTTGTCCCTCTGTAAAGCAAAAAAAAAAAAAATAGAAACAACAAAATTAACAAAGGGAGATAAACAGGCAAACAGATCAACTCACTGGAAGTATTCATTTTGTCCTCCAAACACTACGTCCTGTCGCAATACATTTTACTGAATTTTATTCTGTCTCAAAGCCTGGATTTAGATTGTTGGAAATGAAACTCTCTAAGCTACCCATTCAATTCTTCACATTGCTTTGCACAGATGAAAAAGCTCAATTCAAATCAGAAAAGCATGTAAAAGATAAACCTAATATTGTTTAACATAAAAAGACTGTATGATGAAGATAATTTCAGTCTTCACCGCGGAAATGACGGCAATACTGGTGGCGCTGAGCACTATAGCGCAAAACCCACCCCACGGGGTGCTGGTCCTATTGGACTCACTCTCCAGCCTACAGGCCATAAGAGGCTGCCAGAAGTGCAGCAGGCCAGACATACAGGAGGAGATCCTCCATGCTTGCACAAGCTTGGAGGCCTCCCGGTGTCGAGTGAGAATGATATGGATACCGGCCCATG
>JBCEWB010097739.1:0-12237 GCA_039654565.1 Peronia peronii
GTTGTCTAACATTTAAAACTTGGCTGTCTAACATCTACAAATTGGTTGTCTAACATTTAAAACTTGGCTGTCTAACACTTAAAACTTGGCTGTCTAACACTTAAAACTTGGCTGTCTAACATCTAAAACTTGGTTGTCTAACATCTACAACTTGGTTGTCTAACATTTAAAACGTGGCTGTCTAACATCTACAACTTGGCTGTCTAACATCTACAACCTAGCTGTCTAAACTAAAACTTGGCTGTCTAAGTGTTGAGGACGAAGCAACACCAGCAACTACCAGCAGAGACAGGCCAAAGCTCCAGTGTTGGTGAGGAGGACACGTGCCGTGGTTACACAGGCCTGAGGTAATGGCGCTAAGAAGATTGGCCCGTGAGCAAGATGGATGACTGTGGATGAGGGGCTTAGGCAAATTGTTCTAATGGCGTCATCCAAGGCGTGAACTCTCTAACCATCCATCGTATTTGAAGAGTAGAAATAAATGCAAACAATTCATGGATGGATGGATGGATGGATGGATGGATAGATGGATAGATGGATGAATGGATGAATGGGTGGATGGATGGATGGACGGATGAATAAATGGATGGATGGACAGACGGACGGACGGACGGACAGATGGATGGATGGATGGATGGATAGATCAATGGATGGATTCGTTAGGTCATAAGTGACCATGGATAAAGTATCCTAGCGGCCAGACGAGTATTTCCTTTCAAGGCCAATGCGGTAGAGACAAGTCCTACTACGCTAAACGTGGTGCGAGAGGCGTTGCTTGAATTTTTTCTTTCTTTTTCTCTTGTCCTCCCACACTTGGGTTGTCTTGGCCTCTATGATACCAATAGTTCTATTATGCTCAAAAATTGACCAGCGCCTGATTTCATGGTGTAACATCTCATACAGATGGATTTCCACTTCTCATTCGTTCCTGTGGTCTGTCGTAAGGACATTTGTTAATCCTCTATAATCCAGCCTGACGCATCTGATACATGGTTAGAAATCCCCCGCTCTCAGATATTATCTATGCATGTGACCCCCTGATCCCGAATTTTTGTATTTTTCCTATGACAGACTTCCGGTCTGGGAAAATCATAAACGCACAATGATTTGTCCTGAAATTAGTCTATAAGCACCAAAAAGGTCAAGAAACTGTGCCTGGGAAAGATCAGGCGAAGTGATAGATCAGACGTCAGGGTGGGTTTTTGCCATTTGAGAAAACCGGAAGTAAAGTTTGGTAAAACTTGATTTTAATGGTCTTCGGACGCAGGAGAGTAATAAAGGGTAACTAAGAAGAGAGAGAGAGAGAGAGAGAGAGAGAGAGAGAGAGAGAGAGAGAGAGAACAGTGCCTCAAAAGACTGAACTGACAGCTAAGTTAAATTTTTGTAGGCCTTTCAGTCTTTTCTAATTAAGATTAGCTCAGCCATAAATTGAAAGCTAACTATACTTTTAGTATTTTATTTACAGACATACATGTAGTTCTAGAACAACAGGTTTTAGTTGTAGGCCATAGTCAATGAGCAAAAATAAACTGAATTTAGTTTTTTTTTAACTTGATTGTGTTCTGAGAGTAAAAAAAAGCATCTACAAACAAAATAAAAAAATAGTGTGGGCAGGGGATTGGGAGGGGGACTGTCGTGAGGGCGGTAGTGGTATGTGGGGGGGGGGGGGGTGAAACTTGAACGAGACACAGTTTTTTAGCACTGAGTGTTTTTATCCGTCTGTTTAATTGTTTCACCTCGCGAGGCAAAATGTAATTACACTGCTGTGTGTGTTTGTCTGTGCAGTGTTGACATACGTGTTTATGTTTACCTTTTCTCTAGTCCCTGGGAGGGCGTTCTTTCTGTGCGATTGTGAAAACAGAACATATGCAACGCGGAGAGAGAGAGAGAAAGAGACAGAGAGAGAAAGAGAAGGAGGGAGAAAGAGGGAGTGTGTGTAAAGAGCTTGAAAATGCAGACCTACAATATAAAAAATCATAGACGTCAAACATTGACTGTTGCAAAGGTGTAGAAAAAGTGAAATTGTAGAGGAAGTGGAATTATGTTTTTGTTTTTCGTTCTTTCCTTTTCCCCTTCTCTTCTTTTTTTCTTTTTCTTCTTCTTCTTCTTTTAGTGAATACTGGCTGTCGGAAAGAGAGACGTGGAAGGGGAGGAGGAGGGGGGGGGGCGGAGGGAGAGACAGACAGACAAACATACAGGCAGATAGACAGACAAGCAGGCAGATAGGCAGTCAGGCAAACGCAAAGACAGACAGGTCGGCAGACAGACAGACAGACAGATAGATAGATAGACAGACAGATAAACAGACAGAACCATCAGCGAAAGAGAATAAATTATAGACCGCAGAAAATGAAACAAAAAGATTTTATGAAACAAGGAAAGACTCAAAGAGAGAAAATGTGAAAGAACAGAACGAAAGAATGGAGGGATGAGTAAAAATGAGAAGGGGTGGAGGGGAGAGATGGGAAGTGAGGGAGAGAGGACGAGATGGGGGGGGGGGAGGGGGGGAATAAATAATAAAGAGTAATATATTTTATATAACTTTATGACAGTGTGTCAGAATTGACATTTCAAAAAATGACCAATAATTGGCATTTGTACATTTGAAAACAACAACAACATTAACAACAACAAGAACAATAGTAACATCGACAACATTAACAACAACAACAACAACACCAATGACGTCAACAACAACAATACATGTCGGTTAGGTGAAGACTGTAAAATCATTGAATTGGCCCGGCATTATGCAACAGAGCAACATAAGAATGACGCAGTGGCCTGCAGACAGGGATGTTGCACGACGGGGTCAAGGTCGACCCCACAGACATGCCTCTACTGGTTTGTCATTAATTGTGTCTGTGTCTGTGTTGTCTCACGATCACGTGACACGTGCGGCCGTCCGTGTGAAAAAGCAGACAGATTCACAGGGAACTTGCAATGTACTGCATGCAGGTTTGAATAAAATCATTGACAGTTTCGCTGTTGTCATGGAGTGCTGGTGAGCGCTCTGTTTCTTGAACATTGTGAATTGTCACGTATTAGGAGCCACGCAGCTTCTTTTTTTTTTGTCGTTTAAAAACAAACAAAAAAAAAAAGACTCCACGTTGTAAACAATTCCTGCAGTAATAAGTAAGTCCTTGTTTTCCAGCCTGTTGCTTTATTTCTTTCCTTAGGTCCGTCTTATTCTGATGCCATTCGTGAAATTTTTGTTTATAATACATGTGAGGGTGAATACATCTGGTTTGTTTACTGCCTGTGTCTTATGAACTGTGAGTAGATTTTCTTTTTGAGGACAAAGGAAGCTTATCTTATCTAATAACGTATATCATCATATCTTATTATCTTATCTTATCTCATTCTTTGTAAGGTCTGCCTTTTTCTGATGCTGTTCGTAACATATTTGTTTGTAATGCACGTGAGTGTGACTCTATCTTACATATATATGCTGTGTTTCAGCAACAGTGAATAAAATTTTATTTTGAAGCGAAATAAAGTTTATTTTATCTTATCTAATCTTATCTTATCTTATACTTGAGAAAGAAAATCACAAGCAGAGTGAGGAAAAAATGGAGCAACTTACCATAAATTTGAACTGAAAAAAAAACAAAAAAACAGAACAAAACAAAACAAAACAAAAAACAAAAAAAGACCCGCTATTTTGTGCCAATGTCTACAATCTCATTTCAGCTATCACATAATCAAATCCCTGGTCACCTGGAGAATCAAAACTAGACCACTGATTAACCCTTTCATGTCGGGAGCCACTGCTGATACAAAAATAGGTCCGAACTGAGAATTCTTTACTCTCAGGACATCTTTGTGACGCTGACATGGAAATGATAACAACTTCTGCTGTAGTCCGACTTGCTTCCAAGAAATTGGCCGAGATATTCTGGTTTTGACAGACTGAACGGCCTACAAAAACTAAATTACTCTGAGATCAATTTGTGGTGACTGAATATTGGTTTTCTTAAGAAATCTGTACTTCACTCTACAATTGTTTGAACTTTCTGAACACCAGAGTGTTCTTAGCTTTTCGTCTTAAGCTATATCTAACTGTTCATCAGCTTCATGTACAGGCCGGCCGGAAAGTCCGAGGACATTGATGATAGAGAAATGAATCTAATGAATAAATCTTTAGTATTAGTATACAAAAGATATCGGAAAATCAGGAATATTAACTGAAATAGCAGACATCAGAAAAATCAAATCAAATCTATCGCAATTTAAAGAGACACAAAAATCAGGATGACATCCCCCCCCCAAAAAAAAACAAGCAAACAAACAAACAAACAAATCACAACAACAACATAAAGTTAGAATCCTACAGCGTTTCGGATTCCCTGTATATTATTGCGAATTCCTCTTTTCAGTCCCGTTTTCTTCTATCCTACTGCAACATAAGTTGAAAACATCAAATTGACTTCTATTCGTGTGCTAAGCCATCTCCCACTGAGCTCCATCCATTTTAGACAAATCTGGAGCTAATCCAATTCTCTAGTTCTGAAACATAGAGTCAAACAGCTATAAAGAGCTTTATCGAATCAGGAAGTAAAAACGAGCAACCTACATGTATTGCTAGAACATCGGTTAAATTAAAGCTGGTTCACATAAGTAACAACAAAAAGTAACACCAAAACCATCTCTTCCTCCACGGAGTTGACGGACAAATCTGGCACTTTCATTTCTAGTCACATCAAAGACGGCCGAGTCATTGACTATCCAGCCTTCCACTTAGAAATCAAAAGCCGCCATTTACCTAGCATTAAGTTCAAACGGACAGGAAAATTATCAATTTTCATCGCTGAAATGAAGAAATAAAAAAAAAAAACAAAAAAAACGAAAAATGAAAAAAAATAAAATAAATAAACGTTGAAGGAGAGAGGAATCTTGGTTAACATTTTGACTTACAATATGGCCGACGTCATGTGGCGCGAACCAATGAGACTGGTGCGTCCTTAGCGACCGATCAAAGGCAGACGCCCCCCTGTTGGCCATATAGTTCTGCCTCGTTTACGATAAGAACATACGGCGTTAGACTTAGTCCGTATGGTAAAAAAGGTACAGCGCACGGGAGATAACGCCAGTGCTTCTCCACCATCAGGCAAAGGGAGGCAATCAGGCGTTTAAATTAATTAGTCTGTGCGCTGAGTAACAAAGGTAAACATACTACGCCTCGCGCTGAGCACGTGACCTCCACCTACCCAAGCATGCTGTAAAACTGCTGCCAATATCAGTGTTAACTCAGTTACTGTATTCCCTCTACAATACAACACCGCCTCTCCCTTCCGAGTCGCTTTTTTTTTTCTATCTCCCGTGTTCTTACGCCCACACCTCCATGATATACTCATCCTCACTTATTTGTACAAAAAGAAAAAAGAAAGGAAAAAAGAGGAGGCAGAACATCAGGTGGACGACAACAGTCAAGAATGGATTTTTTTTTCTTAAGCCTTTTATTTTTAACCCTGAGATAGCAGGATTATCTCCGCTTCATGTAGCGGCCTAATTTTGGTGAGAATTTTTGTGGGTAGAAATTTGGAATTTGGAAATTTTGCCCGGACAGCGGCATGCAGCTTACTCTTTCATCGATTTTGAACTACCAAGGGTTCTTTAACGTGCGTTACGTACATACGGGACTCCAAAATATATTCGCTCTTATATGAGAAGGCTAGACATCGGGCCTCCTTACCCACAGGAAGCCAGGGGACATTTGAGTCACTAAAAAAATGAGGGTTATCGATCTTCGTGTCCTTCCATCCCCCCGATGCAGGACCCGCGAGTCGATCCCGGCCTGTGTTTCTCCATGAGCAGACGCCAAACCACAGAGCCACTGCCCCCCCCCCCCTCCCTCCCCCCAAAAGAATGGACAGAGTGAACAGTTACCCAGGCCCTGGCCCACAACCATGAAGGATGGAGAAGATTAGAGTGCATAACTCGTCAGGAGGGGCGAGGATAACCTAAAGCAATGGTTAACGGCTAAGAAGGAGATGATGAATAAATAGATCTACTCCTGGGAAGATACCTTAGTCGAGGAGTTAGGCATTTACTTCTCAGTGGCAGTGTGAAACGTTTTGCGGGTTCGAAATCTGGCTGCTTTCAGGGATTCAACGGTCCTCCTGCTTCCGGGATAGATGAACCCACAGGAGCTTATACTATTGTACTGAAGAGTGGACTGATGACATCACGCCTGCCGAATGTGGAGCCATGCCCATGAGGGCAAGGAAACTAGTTAACACTGTTGTTATCACCTTACCATGTGTCCATTACATCAAGATTAAAGGAAACTCACACTGTCATTATCTCTAGATCTCTGTATTCTGTTCTTGGTGTAGCTCTCAACAATAATTTAAAAAAAATCATAAATCTTACTTAATATCGACTACACTCCGTGCGTAGTAAAGGACGCCGAGCCTAGAACGCTAGGTCTAGCCCTTATGGCCATGGCGCCCAGTGTTGGCACGCGAGACAGGATGTTTTGTTAAGGTGATATCATCAGTCTGTTCTCCAGTGTAACAGTATAAGCTCCTTGGGTGAGCCCAACGTATAACCTTCTCGGAGAAGAACAAATATATTTTGGGTGCACGTTATGCATCTTAAGAACCATCTGCAGTTAGAAATTGGACTTAACCACCAGATATTTTTCTAACGCACTCAACTTACACATAGGATCTCCGAAATATTTTTGCCGTTATGCCAACACGATAGACATCAAGATTCCTTGCCCAAGAAACCAGAGAACCGTTGAGCCATTGAAAAAAAAGTTTGGATCTTCTTATTCCTGCAATCGGGTTCGAACCCCGACACTTAAATCTAGAGATAAAAGCCTAGTCTTTTGAACACGGGATCTCCTTCCAGATGCCTTCTCGGCCAGCAATGTCTCATTGAGAAATAAAAGCTAAATGCTGGAGCTGCTCAGTTTAGACTATCACTCTCAGAGTTACCTTTAAATTGTCGTCGGCCGATCCGCCTGTTTCCAAAAACAAACACATTAGCATTCACACAAACATCCCCATTTTTTTCAACTTTCGCCTCTCGGCCTCGTTGGGCGCACGACGTGCTCAGAATACTGGACTGTCAACTCGTTAGGCTGTATTACTCCCCCTGATGTCCTTGGGCCAGGTGGAGTAATCTGCCCCTGTCAACCTTTTAATCAGGTTACACGTGCGCCCCAACTCTAACACTGAGCGCGTTCTCTAGAGTACTTTCATAAAATGACCTTTTCCATTTAACCCTTTCACTGCCAAGCCTATTCTGAACATTCATTCTGCTAACTTTCCTGCATTAAAGTGAAGGATTGTTCTATACTTAGAAGGCCAGCATACTTAGGGTTGTCCAGTATTGTGTTTCTACTGTGCCAAGGTTGACTCACTGGGTCTATGAGTTAAAAATAATGTCTAAATCTTCCAATGGATATGTCTTTGGCAGTTAAAGGGCGCTGTTTCGTGAAAACTGAGATCTGTTTGAACTTTGTGATCTCCGTTCTAACAGTAACACATGGGAAATGAAATAGATGCAGATTTCAGAAAATGACTTTGGTGCAATCAGTAGGCCGAACCTTTTGTTATTTTTGGAAGTTACATTAGAACAGTTTGGACGAATGATGAAGCTGTAACGAATAAGAGACATTTCGTCAAAATACGCCAGAGTGTGTGCGATTTTATTAACGCATTTTTACAAAATCGCTTTTTCCTTAGCAGTCACACAAACCTGCCCGTGTTTCGCCTTATTTCTCCACACTCGTTTTGGAGAGAATAGTCATTTTATTATGCGGTCTCTGTTTTAACAAAAGATGAAAGAAATACATCTATCAGAATGTCTAGTGATGCAGTTAGTTGTCATTTAACACACTGGGAAAGTTATGTTTGAATAATAATAATAACAATAATAGTAATAATAAGTACAAACTCTAAGCGCTTTACAATCTTTTACCCCGACAGACCCAAAGAAGACACTTATAAACGTTCTCAGCTTCCTGGGAAGCATCCAAGGCGGCTGCCTGTTAGGCGCTCAAATCCCTATCAGTCTAACAATATCAATCACTGTCTATAGTCGGGTACCCATTCAAACCTGGGTCGAGTCAGGAACAAAATGTGTCTAAAGTGTCTTCCTGAAGGACAAAATATCGGGACCAGTCAGTATTCGAACCCGAAATTTTAGATCCCGAGTTCAACGGCCAAACCGCTAGGCCACCCAATAGGTAGAGTAAATATTGAACTCTGACTAACGAAGCATTTTGTCAAAGTACAAGAAGTTGATCCGTCCGCACAGAGATACCTCGCCAGAACCGCGCGCTAATCCGCCCTACAGCAGCAGCAGCTTGTAGAGAACATGACGTGCCCGCCATTGCTGGTAACTTAAAAAGAAGGAAGTTCATGAAAACGTCGTCCTTGCCTGCTGATTTCACAAGCGGTGGTAACGAAACGAATCAATAACAATAAATTATGATCTCAATGATCTCTATTGATTTTTGCTTCATATTAGGCTCTCTTGGATGAAAGTGAAAAAACATTCGTATGAGGTATGAGGTCTTAAGTAAATATCCCGTTACAGTTTTGATTATTCTCCCGTAGTTTTTCCATCAACGCAGACAGGAAATGTCAGTATTAAACATTGCTAAAAGGAACATTGAGCATTTTTACCTGTATAGAAAAGCAAAAGATAGTACAAGTTCATGCCCTTTTATCGTCTTAAAAAAACAGAAACAAACAAACAAACAAAAGCGCAGCTCGCTGACACCAGATTAAACTTAAAATTAATTGTAAGTTTATTGTTTCAAATAACTAAACAAACAAACATACATACAAAAGAAAAAACACGAGCAACTCGATTATGTCAGATTGAATTTAAAATCTTAATTTTAATTTCATTGTTTTAAACAATTTTTTTTTAATGTCGTCCGTAAGTGATACAGTTCTTCTCAATGATAACTTTGAGTCTGTCGACAGCTTCACCATATTATATGTTACAGTTTTTTTTTTCTAACATACAAACTTATATGCAATATTGATCATACGTCCTTGTTACTGTGCGCGGATGTAAATGTTTTCTTTGTTAACACAAATGTAGTTTTTGCTTGTTTATGATCTTAGCCAAGTGCGTCAGGTCGTTAACACTAATGGTCCCAACTTCCCGTCTTTGTGTTGTCAGGATATGTTACCAATTCCATCTCCCATCTAGACAGTTGTGGCATATCTGGCTTTAATTATGTAACTGGGACATGACGTCAGGGGAGATAACAAACAAAGCTGGGATGACACCTGTTTTGCAGATGAGCGCCTTCCAGCGATGTCAAAGTATATAAGCAGCCACGCATTCCGGGGGCCTTTGCCACAAATTGAGCAAGATGTCATCCATCCCGACGATTGTAAAACATGTACGTATTGCCTGGTCGTGTGGAACAGATACAGATTTGAGGTCGTTTGGCTGGAGATGATTAGAGAAGTTTATGCCCCTTGAACAGTCAGTTTTTGGCCTCTGGAGTTCATGGTATGCCGCACGCAAATTTTTGCACGAGAGGGTTTGTTACGAAAGCATTGCTATTTCCACCTTATGAAATCATCGATTTAGCAGGAGGCAGGGCGGTGGGGAGTCTCTTCCTTCATCTTCGGTAATATATTGCGACAAAAAGCCGTTTCTGTGAAAACTTCTGTTTCGAGACTTTTGATGGAAGTTTTCACGCGCCAGCTGGTGAGACAAGTTGAATGTGCAAGGAAGTCTCATTGACAACATAAGATTTTGGTGATCACTGGATGAAAGGACATTAGCTTTGAACCTAAATATTATACACTCTAGCACATAAAGTCCTAGCTAATTTATATATTTTCCAATAGAGTAAAGGGTACACAATCAAGGCCAATAAACTTATATGTATGAAAACTTTGACAGGAAACTTATTTAGCCTACACACATGGCATTTGCTGTTGCCATCTCTCTATCACCAACAAAATGATGACACTTAAGCTTTTAGAAGATGGTGTCATGCAAAATGGTGTCTTGTAGTCTTGGGGAAAGTTATATTAAAATGGGTAGCATAAATGATTAATCAAATCGTGACGAAAAAGCCTCTTTTGCCAAAGTATTTTAGTCCAGATGTAAACACTTAACTTCTAAAAGAAAATACCTTGGGTTGTAATCAAACTGCGGGAGGTCTTTGAGGTGCAATGACGCATTAGCGTTTCCCGCAGTGCTTTGGTTGAATTAGTTAATGAAAATATCCGAAGTCGATGAACTGGTAATAAGATGAAAAAGAAAGAGAGAAATATGGGCGCAATTCAGAGGCACAAGGTGTTAAAAATAGATATGCTGTGTGATTGGGAACTATAACTATAGGGGGCGGGAGGGTGGCCGGGGGGGCAGCTTCACCGGCAACTTCCAAACGAGCACAGGTTGTAGAATAATGAGAATGCCACAACTTAGATATAGGGCACTATTAATTATGCTGAGGTGGTCTGAAATTTGAGATGTTGCTTTGTATCTGAAGTTATTTTATGTCATAACACTACATTGATTGAGGAGAATCACAATCATCGAGGTCGAACATTACAATGATATTGACAATGAGATTGTCCAAAGTGGTAGAAACTTGCAATTCCAATAGGGAAGAAATATAATACGGAATAATCCTACTGCTTACCATTTTCCTTCCAAGATCAGCGCCACATTAATTTTGTATTTCGATCTGTGTTTGTTTTGTTTGTTTGTGTTGGGGTTAACGGCACATCAGCACGATCACGGCTGTATTGTGTCAAACACGGTAAGATACGTTTACAAGTCAAGAAGAAGAGAGGAAAGAGAGCGGGACAGAAGACAGGAGCAAGGAGAGAAAGAGAAGAGATATCACCCCTGGAACGTCGAGGACGGCATTCCATGGGAGACATCCCACCGATGGCGGGGTTTCACCGCCTGCAGGTGGGAGCAAAGAACCTACTTATATACCCCGGGCCCCCACGGGGGATTTCGATTTCTGTAGCTATAATTTTATGAGAAACAAAAACAAGAAGTGATCAAGACTCGAGTAGCCGGACAAGACATCCCGTGAGTAGTATATCAGCATGAGGATATACAGCACGCACGACATCTGTTCCCTAGTGAGTACAACTTCAAACAAAAGACAGGCTCGCCGCTGCCCATTAAACTCCCTCCTCCCCCCGCCCCAAACACAACAACAAAGGTCGCCATAGCAAATTTCACTACTGACCTTCTGGTGCCATCACATTTATCAACAGTTGACCTCAGACACCGTTGACCCTAAAGGTCAATGAGGTCTCTGGGAACGATCTCAGTGTTATTATAATTGATAGTTGACCCTTTGGTGGCCAAGAATCAAAGAGACAGTTTGGTGATTGACGGTGTCCTAGAGCATGTGAATATCATACTCTTCTGGAGAGACGTCTATGAACATGTTTGGTTTAACTTTAGGCCTAGATATAACGGCTTAGTTTAGTTTTAGTTAAGTTCAGCGTAGTATAGCATAGCATATCATAGCATGGTTTAGTTTGGTTTAGTACAGTTTAGTTTAGTTAGTTTAATTTAGTTTAGTTCATTTTCATTCTGTTCAGTTCATTTCACTAGAGTTTTCTTTCTTTATTTCTTTATTTGGCCCCGGATGCTTTTCAAAAGATTCACATAATACATTACCATTTTACAAAAAGTGTCTTACAATTATGACGACTGTCCACCGGCAACTAATCAAATACATCAAGAAAGTTGAAAAACAATATGTAAAACTTGGTAGTGATGCAATAAAGTAAACTGATCTTGCTGGCATAATACATCATCATTATAAGGCTCTATGTATCTTATTATCTTAGCGATGAAAGTGTTAATTTTCTCTGTTCTTTCCGCCTCTTCTTCAATTCTTCTTATTTTTATTTTTGTTATCTTTCTTGCTTTTCTTCTGCTTTTTTATTTCCGTCTCTGGTCTTTCCGACAGAATCAGAGAGACAGAGAGATTTAGATGTTTTATGATGCGTTTTATGTATGACGCACGACCGCACATCACAGAGGAGGCAAAAGACCGCGCATGTCATCCCTGACACTGTGACCGCCATGCTAAACGGCTTTATGTGTGTACGAGTGAGTGCCTTGGCCGGCGATAGGCTTGTGTAAAGGGGATTGTAGGTGAGTCGTTTTTGTACTTACATCGGCCACCCACATCAGAGAAGGTGAGTTTGTTGGACAGGACTGTTTTACGATCGAGGGAGGTTTATTGCTAGGTCTTCTTTCTGAAGA
>JBCEWB010097750.1:0-12237 GCA_039654565.1 Peronia peronii
CCCCCCCCCCCCCCCCCCCCCCCCCCCCCCCCCCCCCCCCCCCCCCCCCCCCCCCCCCCCCCCCCCCCCCAATTTCACTCTTCGTGGTAATAGTTGTTGCCACTGCGACTGACAGATCATGGTATATCTCTGCACATCGTCCCTCTCGTATTAGCCATTAACCTATCTCAAAAATCCGTTCTAAGAAAATCAATTTAAAAAAGAAAATTGTAGGTCTGCAAAATGAGCGCATACGTCTCCTTTCACTTGTCTATCATCATGTCTTTGTCTTTGTGTTTTCTTTCCTCTTCATTTTGCCATAGATAAAACAGTTCACGTTGAATGCAAGAAGGCATCAGACGGCAAATGGCCTAACTCTGAGTTGTGATATTTTTAGCAATGAGGCCCAATTTGAATGGTTTATCAATCACAGGACAAGACTGAGGTTCCCTTGGCGAGTTGATTCAATATTACGTATACTGCATTACAGATTTCTAAAGATTGCTAAAACTAGACTACGGAGAGATGAAAGAGGAGGAAAGAGGAAAGAAAGGACGGAAGGAAAGATGGAATTACGGACAGAAGGAAGAAACTAAAGAAAATTATCCTTTAAACATGCAGGGTTTAAGGAAAAAAATGTGAAAATAATGGGATGCTATGAGGTTTCTATGGAAACGCTATGAGTTTGAATGCGGAATATCTAGACAACAGTGCTAGGCATGCTACTACTCGGTATAGAGGTTGTCCACTGAAAGGTGACAGCAAAGGTGTAGACATGTCGTGTTGAACACATCTATAAGGTGAGTGTGAGTTGTTATAAAATGATTCAAGTCGCTCAATACAGTTAGGTTGAAGCATAACTGAGACTGTATAGTCATGAATCAATCCGCAGGATAATTATAGAAATAATAATAGTTCGTCCGGGCACGAATGCCTGATGGTGACATTCGTTAGTCTTCACGCCTTCAATTATATGCTTAGAGCAACGCTACCCTCTTTCCTCAGTTAATTCAAGTCACTTTTAAGCTTTAGGTTAATTGGCCGTGACAAATAACGAGTAATTGTTTTGATTTTTATCAACTCTCCTTCCAATTATTACCTAGATACTAGGACGAAATCTATACGAACGCTTCATAATGATAATAATTGGCATGGTCTTCAACTGATGATGTGATGGACAAAGCAGATTGTGAACGGGAATCAGTCAGATGCAAACCAAAATATTAATGTTATAAAATGCAAATGAGCGCACTTTCATATTTCAGATCAGATGGCGTGTAAAGGTGAAGTAAAATGGAATGCACACACTCAAACTTACTGCTCAAGCCCAGTTGTTGAGCTCACACAGGCGCACGCTTGATTTCTGGAAGGTGACTCGCCAGAATTAGGTAAGATTGGGATGTTAGTTGATTAATGAGACATGCATGAAGTGTGACACTCTCTTAACGGGAGGATGTTATGTTGTAGAAAAAAGAAGTTAAATGAGTAGACAATAAATCAACACAGTCCATGTCTGAGGTAGGGAGGGAAAGGGGGTTGTCGTGGGTCTCAGAATACGGTTCTGCTGACATCAAGTATTTTCCTTGTTTCCCGTGACAGGCTCTTTCAAGTGATGTTGCAGTCACCATCCAATATCAAGATCTGACTCTCCCTCTCTCTCGATCCTCTGTTTTTAGTCGACACAGGTCCAATTTCTCGTGTTTCTTGAAGCTCTTGATTTGAAGAGGGATAAAATTATTCTTCTTTCCTTATTTCCTATCTCATTTTCTTGCTTCGATCCTTCCTCTTTCCATCCTTTTCTTTTTTCATTTCTCTCTACCTCTTTTCCTGTCTTCCTTTCGATTTGCATTTTACTTTTCACTGTTTCCTCTGTTGCTCTAAGAATTTTAGAAAATCTTTCTTGAATCTGGTTGCAAATACAATTATTTGATTTGAAATGACATTGGCTTCAGTTTCTGCTCTGACCGTAGTCTTGTTTACCCATCTTCAAGGTGTCGCTTGCTCTTATCTATTTTTGCTCGTGTCGAAATGCACAGGAAAATATGAGGATTTGAAAGCTCCTGATGGATCAAGCTAGTGCATAAAGATCATCCTTGTGATTATCTTATCTTACGGGCCAATCAATCAATCAGCGACGTGGAAGCCAATCATCCGCACATGCGCAGAACTGGTCTCAGTGGCCGGTTAACAAGTCAAATGTACCAAATGCTATGTTATTGCAACCGTTGATCAGATGTGAGCCAGCCATCACAATGCTCGTGCATGGGTAGCCACGGGGAGACGGGGTGAGAGGGTGAGCATGGTGCAGCCACACACTCACAGTCATGCATTTGTGTATGTTTGTACCTGGGCATCGCACACAGCACTCCCCCTCCACCTTGAAGGGCTCGGAACCGTCTGGGCAGACTTTCACATCAACACAGTCGATGTACACACATTTAGTTTCGCCTTCTCTACATTCGCACTTGTAGCAGGGCTCATCGTCGTAGGGGAAAAACACTTCGCCTTCCGCAATCTCTGCCTCGGTGACCGGATCTTTGCATTTGCCGGGAGCTAAGGTAGAAACAGTTGATTACTTAACTAATGATAGTCTGTTACTACAGTGAGAAATTAGACATGTTACAGCCAGAAGTTTAGTCGATGAAACGTTAAGAACAAAATACAGTTACGAGACATGTGTACTTCATCTGTGTTGAATCGAGTTATGGTACAGTCTATGAGAAAGTTAAGTTTTCTGCAAAATTAATGACGTTAACGACATTGTGGAAGAAGCAGAATGGTGCCATAGTATGTTCTACGTGGTAAAGTTTCCATTACATCCCTTTGAAGATATGGTATTAGTACTAACACAGAAATAGGCCTGCAGCTGTGGAACATGGAAGTTCAATGAGTTTTACAGGGGACTGGAAACCCATCCAACTGGTAACAATGGCTCAACTTAAAAAAAAAAAACCGCTGCTCAGTGTTTCCGGGAGGGGACGCTCTGGGACTTAAATCGTATTCATTCCTTGGTACGCCTCATCTTTAATGTAATAAGTAAAGACCTAATGTTTGATCAACAGGCTTTTGTTTAATTTATCAGTCACTATACAAGGATTACGAAAGTAGTTTCTAGATGAGAGGATAACTAAGAGCACATCGCTTTGATATCTATCTAAGAGCCAACAATTTTGTGGTCCAGATGAAGAAAACCATCCAGATTTCTTCATCAATGGACATATAGGGTCAACAGTGTGTCATTTGGCGGCTACAGATCATATGGATCTAGATAATAAACAGTAAAGATCATAATCTAACGAACAGTAGACTTTTCTGCTATAGATCATTTTCTTTTCTCCGAAACTTGGTTAAAGATTAGAAAAACTTGCCCCATTATCTTGAAAACAAAGAGTTAAAGGGGACAAGTTTTAAAGCGTAATATTGTTCTGTTGATACTAAAGAAAGACTAAGTGGATTCTGCAACATGTTGGTGAAGAGCTCACTCCGAATGGCACAGATCTACAGCTGTCGATGGATGGGTCTGATTAAGCACCGAATGAGTAAGGAAATGTGGAAGATGAAGTCTGGATCAGTTAGGCAGTAAGGAAACTGATCAGCTGTGGGAGTGCTGTCGGTGAACAAAGCGGATGTGATGGGATGGGGGACAGGCATTAGTAAGGAATTTTCCTCCTCAAATCAAGAGCTTCCAGAAACACGAGAAATTGGACCCGTGTCTACCTGTTTCATACAAATAAGCGTTGCGTTCATTGTCTGTATCTTTGTATGTGTGTATATAACAATATGTAGTTGTGCAGAGATAAGAGGGGCAAAAACCAGATATTAACTGATCCATCTTCATCTTAAGTTTTCTTCCTCCTACAAAATAGGTCAACTGCTGTTTGTAATTCTCATTTGTGATATTACTGTGTGGTTCACCTTCTTTATTTATTTATTTATTTATTTTATTTATTTATTTATTTATTTATTTATTTATTTATTTATTATTGTGTGTGTATGTGTGTGTCTGTGTGTGTTGCTTGAAGAAGTTTCTACTATAGAAGAGTTGAGCGTCCTCTTTGTATTTTGTCCAGGAAAACCATCAAGTCTCGCTTTCACAAAGCTTGACGACACCGTCCTGGCTCCTTTCAAGTTAAGGTGTGGTTTCCATAAGAAGACAACAGTTGATAACCGTTTCTATGCTTGCTGATGGGAAAGCAGGATGGTGAAGGTGCTGGGAATGATGGTAGTGTGAATGATGACGTCGATGCTTCGGACACTGAGAACTGTGGTGATGAATGAAGTGATAATGATGGCATGATAAAGATGGTTGACATAATGATGGCAGGAAGGTGGCAGTGGTTGTGCTGGCGGTGGTGGTGATGGTGGTGGTGGTGCTGCTGGTGCTGGTGGTCGTGGAGGTCGTGGTGTTGGAGATAAAGGTAGCCATAGTTGTAGTAAAAGAAAAGGAGAAAGCTATGACGGTAATTTTAGGTATTCATAAAGATAATGATGATTGAAAGTGTTGATGATGATGATGGTGATGGTAGGTATTGGTGACAATGATGGTAGGTACTAGTGAGGATGAGGGTGATGGTGGGTACCGTATTCGTGAAAATTATGCTGGTGCTAAGTATTGATGATGGTAAGTAATCGTGAATATGATGGTGATGGTAGAAATTCGTGAAGATGATGATGGTAAATATGGTGGGAATGACGCTGCTGCTCATAGCAGAGATCGTGATGACAATGATTGTAATGTTTTAGTGTGGTAACGTATCTGCTGATACTGCAAACAGTGATAATGATAACAATGATGATGGCCATGGTGGGTTATGAAGGACCAAAACAGATTTCATAATTTGACGGTCCAAACATTTTCAGCAATTTCGGCCAATCAACTTCTCCTTATTTGTTTCTTGTTTATGTTAATATACTGAGTGAGTTGCCAGTTGACACTCCATGTTTTTAAAATCAAGACACCTCTACAAACTTATTCTGATAATGGCTACTTGAAGAAGAACAACCAGGTTCGAAAATGTGACCAGTTCCATCACTCTATTAGATTTTTAACACATCGAGTTCTCCAGATGGTTGTTTCTTTCCATTTGTGTATTATGTAAGTTGCTGGTTGACAATTCATGCCTTAAATTCTAAGACATTTCTATAAAACGACTCTGATTCCCCTGACGAAAAGCCAACTGGGCTCGAAAATTTGGCCAGTGATAGCAATTTGCTTAATTGACTTAATATCAAGTTCTTCATATTGTTTGTTTGCCTTTTTTTTGATGTATTTGATTAGTTGCCGGTAGACAGTCATCTTAATTTTAAGATATTCCCGTTAAACGGCTCTGATGATGAAGACGATGGGGTGACATTGTGCAGCCTATGGTATTGCTAGTTTATGCCTCCCTCTCGCCCTTGGCTGTTGTTTGCTTCCATTTCTGGCTGATACCACGTAGTCTACCATAATATTGGAGGCGCTATGATAAAGGTGGAAACAGACCACCAAACACAACCACACACAGAACAGAGACAAGATAAAAAGAAAAGCTCTCAGAAGGTGGGAGAAAGAACAGGGACGCATTGCAGTTCTCTGGATTTAGAGGAAGCCTCTTATGGATTCTGTCGGCCCTGGGCATCTGTTTTTCTTTATACGTTATGATGGGTTTTCTTTTTTTTTTCTTTTTTGTTCATATTACCTTGGCATATTTTAGAAGTTTTGTCGAAATCGCAGAAAACCTAGCTTAGATTCTGAGCAAATGATCTGCACCGCTCGTGGTGCGCATGTGGTGTGCAAACGTTGAAGCGCGTCAGGACAAAATGGAAAGATGTTTTTCTTCAGAGTGGGGCGAATAACGGAAGTGAAGCCTGAATCATTCCCAGACTGAGAGACCCCGAGGTGTTTATGTTGTATAAACTTCAGCCAACATGACGCAGGGATTACTCAAGAAACAAGAAAGGGGGGCGGGGTACTCGAAAGGTCGGGTATAAGCCAAGATGTACTCTATTTCTACTCTCTTTTTCTTATAATTTTGCATTGCTAACAGTTCTTAATATAATTTTCTTTGAAGATAAAGTGGAAGCACTTTTCTTCATACGTAACAGCTTAACCTGTTACTTAAGACCAGGATTTTCCTTTTATTTATATTTTTTTTAAAATTCACATCAGTTTCCGGTTATTACTGATAAAATCTTTAAGGATATGTAATGAATTAAGGAAGCGTATAAGATGTAACAGAAGGCCTAAGGGGGACAACTGCACCAAACTTTACAGTGACATATCAGAACAATTAGATCTATTGCAATGGAGCGTCTTGAATTAGCCTAGCATAGCCCTCCACAGTGGCAGGAGCAAGGTTCAAAGGATGAAAAATGGCTGACTTTGATCGATTGCAACAACAGAAGTGGTTGTTAAACAAGAAACTGGCGCATTAGTTCCTCCGGAACACAGATGATAGGAGCAAAGTTTTGACAATGCAAGAACTTGCACTGTACTGCAGAAGATTGGCTGAGTCATATTGGATTATTTATTTCTAGATATAAACTTTTGCCTACACATGCAGGGATGGCCCATTGTAGGAACGTGACTGTTCTCACTGTTTTGTACTGTGTAGTAGAGAAACAAAGAGAAACACTACAAAATTAGGTCAAAAGTAAGAAGACATCACAGTCAATTGTAAACAAATCAAGTGCTACACTTAAGGAAATTATACCCTTCTTGTTAGGTTTTTATCTGTGAAGGAGTGTGGATAGAGGTTCATGGCATAATCATCTAAAATTGTGACGTCACAGGCACTGCACCATCCTGGTGATTTATTTATTTGTTTATTTATTTATTTATTTATGTGTGAAGTGTCGTACGAGAAACTAAGTGTTTCACGTCATAGAGCCAACTGACCATCACATTAAAAATAATTTCATCATAAGATGAAGTATGTGTGGTAAGAGCATGAGTACGCTGGCGTGATGACCTCAAGGCTATCTGAGTGCCCGAATTAGTAGATAATTCACTATGTATCTCAACTTCAAGCAGTCAAATAGTTCAATGTGTTTCAACGTTAGGCCAGCAAATCAATATTCGGTATGTTCTACTCGTTTGCCTGTTTCCACAAACTCAGGAAATGTGAAAGGATATTACAATACGATCAAACAATTAGACAAAGACACAGTTACCCTCTAGTTCAAAGGAATGATACAAGATCAGCTGCCTCAGCGTCTTGTATGCAATACAATCTTTATCACTACAGGACAAGAATGTCTGTTTGGCAATGCCATGTGTTTCAGTATCTGTACTACTAGCATGACTTAAAGGCAATCCTAGAAATAGCCCAAGGAAGCCTAGTTGTGTACGCATATTGCAGACTATTGTAGAACTAATGCTGGTGTTCAAAGACAGTACTCGACGAGGCACCATTGCTTCAAGTGAGTTATATCAACATTGTGACTCTCAACACCATGTGTCCCTAAACAACGCTAAGAAAAGGCTGATTGATTACTGTATGTACGTCAGAGGAAGCGCTGCAATGACTGAGAAATTACGCAGTCATCAGTACTGTGTGCATTGTAGTTGATGTAGCACTAAGAAGGAAATTGCAGCATTGTTTATATTTGAATCAGTGAAGGATATTGAATTGTGCGGAAGTTCAGACGCCGAAAATAATTTCCTTTGAACTTGAGTTCAACCGGAACTCCAACGCATTAAGACCTGTTTAGATCTGGTGTAAAACCGCCAGGTAGCTTTGTGTCGTACCTATGTGCTGACTAGGCAGCTCTCGGGGTCAGAGGTTATCAAGTCAAAGAGGCAATCATCATTACAGTACTAGTTAATTTGGACGTTGGTTTCGTTGCTAAGGTTACACAGTTTCCGTGGGCTGTTGTGATAATTTATAGGCAGAAAACGATATTCCATCACCTGAAAGTTGTTATGTGTAATTAGTGGTCTCTGTCGGCCAATCGCAAAGGTCACAAATATCTGTCCTTGTCATTTTACAAAAAAAAAAAAAGAAGAAGAAGAAGAAGAAGAAGACGAATCAAATTCAAATGATTGATGTCTATTTGGCTATAGCTCCACTCGTTTTCCTAGCAAACTTACAAAGCTTTTTCTTTCTGGTGTCTCCCTAGGACCGACAAGGGCACGTTCAGTTTAGCGATACAGTTTTTGAAAACCCTAGACTGAAGATATTAGTTACAATAAAGTTTGTCAGGCCACGAAACGAGACAGATCGCGACGTAACGAGTGGCATGGAACATTAGGAATCGCTATGTGACCGTGTCCCCTTGTCTATGACACGACTTTTGGTCAAACAAAGGATCAGTGAATCAAACATAGTTGGTAAAAGAATTGCCATGTATGACATGTCTGGTATGGGAATGTTTCTAAATGACACAAAGAGAAAATTACTATTAAAAACAATGAAATGCGCAGCAGTAATGTCAGACAAATATTGTGAAAAGTACTATTTGCCGTGGAAATATCTAATGAGTGATATATGTGTCAAACAATGCGTACGAAAGCCACAGGGACAGTCTAGCCTCAGTTTTTGTCAAGCTTTTGAGAGCTGAAAATATAGATCGAGATGGTCTTGCAGTCTTTCTAAATAAATGCAGTGCAGAAATTCATTATCATCGAAACATTCCGGGTATCCAAGAGGAGTAAATCTAAAATAAAATCTGCAGACGAAAAGAAACGATACACAGGACATTGGTCTTAACTCTGAATATCTTTGGCCATCAGGGGGAAATACAAGCTTCAACAAGTAGGTGCTTCGGTTAGTTGGGCCAATGTTGCTCGAAGCCTGAGATCCTCACTGTAAAAGCAATCAGTAAAAATGGTGCTTTTTCCCGACGTTCACGGCTCAATGATCCTCAGGAAAGAGGAGATCTTCCCAAGATCCTACCAATTCAAGAGGACAGAACCTCGTCATAATTATTGAGCCGAGCATGGCTCAGATAGATAGAGGATATTGGTTTTACTGGAAGCTGCGGCAAATAGTAATGGACTGAAATCTTCATAGAGCAATGAAAGTGATACATTACTATTCTCTTATTACTGAAAGATACAAGCAGAGAGGCACAGTTAATAAAAATTGTAGTACATGATGATCTAGAGAGAAATAGAAAGCGGGAAAAATGATAGAGGGGATAACGCTTTTGACAAAGAATTTACGTGGCAGCCAAGAGAATAGTGAAAGCTTTAAACAAGATCGATATACATCGGGTTAAGCAGTGTCGGGTCTATACTTTTGAGGGATGGGAACTAGGAGTCCTGAAGCTTGTGTTTCTCTGAAGAACTGGCTTCTTTGCAGAGCCTCCATGGTGCTGTGGAGATGATTATGGCACAAAGAGCAAAAACCTTACACTCGGACATACACATAGGTCTTACCTTGGGCTCTGCTGAGCACCACCAGGGCCAGCACAAAAACTAGAGCTTCTTTCCACATTTTGGTTTACGATCTCGTCCCAACTCTGTCGGAACAGCTAAGGACGTCACTAAGTGATCCAAGACCGGGGCCAGGTAAGTCTGGATGTGGTAGATCGACTACTGTAATCCCTAATCTATCTAAACACAAGCAACACCAGCTAACGAGACGTTAGCGTGGTGGCTTTAGGGAAAGTTTATGTTGATGGAAATAGTGGAATCTTACTGAAGTATCTTGCGTATGGCAAGCAGTCAGACCGTGGGAAGTCTGCTGCAGAAAGCCAAACAGTGCGGCAAGACTGTACAGTTTTATACAGCACTGTCGGACCTCCAACCAATCGAGAGCTTTGTTGCAAAAGCTTTCGGCTTGAAGGGCGGAGCCAGTCTGGAGAGTGACAGGCATGATGGAGAGGGTCAAGAAAAAGTGCCGAAATGACAAGAAAATAGCGTGGTAGTCTGGAACTGAACTCAGGAAGCTGGGGTGGGAAGGGGGAGGTGATGAGGTGGAGAAAAAGAAAGAGAGAGAAGGATGGGGGAAATCGGGAATCGTGGGCCGTGGAAGTGGAGAAAGAGGATGGAGAGCGGAAGAAGAAGGTTTTTGGGATGAAAAAGAGGAGATGGGTGGGGAGGAGAGGCAACCACATCCTGAGACTGGAGAACAACAGAAAAACAAAAACAGCGGGGTGTCTGAGAGCAGATAGCGGGCCGGGACGTGGTCTCGCCTTGCAGGACGTAGAAGACACAAATATGTGGTGGGGTGGGGAGGGGGAAGGGGGTGCAGAGGTCGGGGAGAACTGCTAGCATTGTTGAAATGAATGCAAACATATGTTTTGCTTTAGTTGGCTCTTTTCGCTAGCTCTTTGAATTTTCTTTGCCTCCCTTTAAGGAATCCATGTATTATGTATCCTTCTGTGTACATTGTCGACCTCCTCGTTATATTAGCAAAATTAGACTCATTAGTGCCTAATTCTGACCCTGCCCACAAAAATTTGGAACCGCCGGCTGTACCCAGACTTGTGGGAAAACGAACAATTTAAGTCCCTACGGTTTTTCATCTGTGTCTCCATATACTTAAATTTCTACAATTTTGTTTTTGTTCTTTGTCGATGTTGCTCTTGTTACCGTTATTGTTGTTTAATTGTTGTTTTGTTGTTATGTAATATCATTTTTACAACCGCTTATTTTGGACCCTTTTGCAGGTTGGTAAAACTGTTTTAGTAGAAAATTACTAATATATCTAATCGGCTATACCTTAGAAAATTATGGAGGGACTCATTGCTGAGAATCGCAATGTCTCTACTACAGTCCCCCGCCAACAACACTTATCACACTATAAGAAAAATCAAATATACATAGAAACATAAATAAAATTGAATTTCAGATAAACATCTTTGAAATGAAACTAGATAGCGAGAATTTCATAAATTTTGACGTGTCAGCAAATGGGTTCTCAGCCGTAGAAGACGAGATGACCGAGCAGCTAAGAGTTCCAGCTCACAATGAATTATGAGGGTAGCTCAAAACACACACACGAAAAAAGCCTCGTTTCTTTGTGTCACATGCGTGCAAAACTGGAGTGAGACAAACCTCTCGTCTCCGGGGGTCATTGAGCTTAGCTAGAATTTGCAGAGCGATAATTGTATAATATATGTGGGAAGATAACCATATCTGGGAAATCTGTTCTCGTATAAGCTCTTCCACCGTACATAACATGTAGTTCAAGGTTTTTTTTTTTTTTGTATATCTGTGCCCTGCCTGCATTTTTCGTTTTGCCTCACGCTGTTTTTATCATTGTCGTTATCTGCACCATTAAATAATTTTTTTTCTTTGTCCAGAAAAGATGCTATGGGGGAAAAAACACGTCTGCAGGGAGTAGGGTTAAACAGTGATATAACACTTTCTGTGGCATGGTATTCGGACATATTTAGGAACTGTTTTTTCAATAACATGTTGAAACAATATAGACAGACAGGCAAACAAACAAACAAACAGACTAATATACACAAGGGCAGACAGATAGACAGACAGACAGACAAGCAGACAGACAGATAAATAAACAGACAGGCACAGAAAGGGAGAGTTCTATGACAAAATACAGAAATTTAACGGGAGAAGAAAATAAAAACCCAATGACTAGGGAAGGAAAAGAAAGAATAAGAAAAAGAAAGCAATAAAGAGAAAGACGTATTCAAGACACTCAAGCCCATGGCCCTCACGGAGACTAGAACATTCACAACGGTAGGTTTCCAAAGGTTTATCTCTATAGTGTCGTCACATATAAGTGTACTGCTCTCTCTTCTCGTCTTTCTCTTTCTCTCTCTCTTTCTCTCTCTCTGTATCTCTCATTCTATACTTTGCAGCTCATTTCTTTTTTCTTCAACAGATCCATCCATGCATGCATGCATGCATCAATCCATTCATTCATCAATCCATCCATCCATCCATCCATCCAACCATCCATCCATTCATCCATCCATCTATTCTCAATCCATCCATTCGTCCAAAGACATCCATCAATCCATGCCCCAATCCAGCCATCTATCTGAAAATCCATTAATCTATGCATCCTTCCCTCATCCACCCATCCATCCAATGACATCCATCCATTCATCCATTCATCCATCCATTCACCAACCCATGAAAGGCTTTTTTACACCTCCTTTTCTCATTGATCTTTAGTTTCTTGATTTTTGTTTCAATCTGTTATAGATCTTTTACAAAGAGCGGCACTCACTTCATCAGATGCTGTCATCTGTTCGTGTTTCTATTTTTTTTACTATCTACCTATCTATCTACCAATCTATCTATCTATCTATCTATCTATCTATCTATCTATCTATCTATCTATCTATCTATCTATC